>BQNB010037849.1:0-42705 GCA_026074375.1 Tanacetum coccineum | reverse complement strand
TAGAAAGGATACCATCGGGTAACAGTCTTCATACTACCTTACCCCCTTATATGGTTGATCCCTCTTAAGATATTTCACATGCATTTAATATACTCTTAGGGGCCTTTTGTTAGTCTTCATGCTACCTTACTTGTACGTTGTCTTAACAGAATATTAAATAGACGGCGGGTTCGTGTAATCCGTTCATGACCTAGGAAATACTTACACGTATCATCACAAGTGTGACAATGCAACATGACTAGAAGAAGAAATCTGATAAGTAATACATGATTAAGTAAATACATTTAATTATCATAAAGTTATCATTGTAGTTAGATTAGATATTAGTTTTGTAATTAGTTAAACAAACCAACCTCTCAAACGATAGATTTACCTGCTTTCTTATAAATATAAAAACACAAAAATAATCTTCTCTCAACCTCTAGAATTCTGTTAGACCATGATCAAGCCTTCCCAACCTATTCCCTTAGAGAATGATAACAACCCTTGAGTCTTGCCTATACTACTACTATAACAATTAGGTACTCTGCCTAAGGGATTGTAATAATTTATGTAAAGTCTTTACGAGACCCGCATCAGAACTCGTCTCATAGTATTCTTCATACAGAGGACCAAACAAATTATCCAAGTCTATTTTTGAAGGCACTGATTGTGAATCTTTTGATGAATCTTGAAAATTCGTGCATTTTGTTACGGGTTCTGAATTGTTACATTCAGAAGCCATCGATGTGAGTTCATCAAACTTGACATCGATTGTTTCCATTATCTTTTTGGTTTGGCGGTTATAGATATGAAATCCTCTTGATGACTCAGAATAACCAATAAAGATACCAATGTCAGCCATTGGTTTCATTTTCCCAAGATTGTCACGATCATTTGTTAGATAACAAAGAGATCCAAACACATGAAAGTACGGAATATTGGGTTTTCTTCCTCGAATCATCTCATAAGGAGTCTTATTGTATCGTGTGTGTACAATAGAGCGATTCTGAGTAAAACAAGCAGTAGCAATAGCTTTGGCCCAAAGAAATTCTTGAGTTTTGGAAAAGATAAGCATTTTTCGAGCATCCTCGACTAATGTTTGATTTCGTCTTTCAACAACACCATTTTGTTGAGGCGTACGAGAAATTGAAGTTTTATGAATGATGCCTAACTTTACATAAAATGCTCGTAATTTCTCGTTTTTTATTTCGATTCCATTATCACTTTGAATCGTCAGAATTTGAGCCTTTAGATTCCTTTGAACTTGATTAATGAAATCGATGATCATATCTAGAGCCTCATCTTTGGTGCGAAGAAAATATACCCAGTTATACCGAGAATAATCATCAATGATCACTAGAATATATTTCTTGCCATTGATACTTGTGACCCTCATTGGCCCACACAAATCCGTATGAAGTAGTTCGAGTTTGGATTATGTGCTTGGAACTAATTTTGGTGGAAGTGAAGCTTTCTTGCTTTTTCCTTGTTCATAGGCTAAACATAGGTGATCTTTGTTATACTCAAATTTCAGAAGCCTATCAACTAGATATTTTGTCGTGAGTTGGTTAATGGTACCAAAATTCAAAAGAGAAAGCCTACGGTGCCATAACCAAGATTTTGTTGATGTGGCTCTAGACATTAAGCACACTGGAGAAGAAGCCACCATCTCGGAAATACAGATAGTGTAAAGATTTGAATCACGAGAACCGGTAAGCAAATCATCACCCTCCAAATTTTAAACATAACATGTGTTTGAACGAAAAGCTACTTCTAAATCTCCAGCACAAAATTATCCAACTAAAAATAAGTTGTGTCCGAGGCCTTCAATATAGTATACATGACATATCGTGAGATTGCCCTGAACATAATCTCCATATCCAGTGATTGCAGTGAAATGATCATTCCCGAAGCGGACTGTTCCCATGAATTTCTCAATAAAGTTTCTTAGCAGTTAAAGATTGTCAGTCATATGCTTCGAGCATCCACTATCGACAATCCAAAGGACGAGTTGGATCACCTGCGTCACATGAAACAAATGCAGATAGATGAGTGGACGGTTTGGCTACCCATTTCTAAGTGGTAACCGGTGTTTTTGATGTAGATCGAACACTGGTATTACTCTTTTTCACACTTGACTGTGAGTTAGAAGTCTTGCTTTTAGGTGTCCAATTAAAACCTTGTTTGAATTTAAACCATTTTTGCCACTTTCTACTTGTTGCAATTTTGCTGTTCATGTAATTGCTAAGTGTCCTACTTTGACTAGAATTAGGAGATATTGGTAACATACTAGAGACCTTATTTGTTGCTATTGGGGTTTTAGCAACACTTAATCTAGATTTCACAACTACTGAAGTAGCTCCTAAACTCTTAGATTTCGCAGCTATGGGGTAGTGAATAAGGCTCTTTTTACACTAGAATTCCTAGACAAAGCATAACGAGCAACACATTTTTCATGAGAAAGTAAAAACACATCTTTACCATAAGAAACACAAACAATATTCGAACCATCATTAATAGCATTTACAGTCTTGGTACTTAATACACATGCGTTTGAGTGACATACATTCGAATGCATTGTTTCACGCTTATTAAAATCTATACTAGCACTATGTGACATCTTCCGAACATGTGCAGTTGAACTCTTATCATTAGTGTTCTTCAAGACTCTATTCTTCGATTTAGTGTCCTTAGACTTTGGTCTTCTAACACTATTAGAACTTTCTACACCCGTGGAATTAGAAACATTTAGGTAGTTTTAGAATCCAGTGTTTGTGTCTCTGTTTTGTGATTATATATATTCCTCTTGTAAGTACATTCTCATTTTGGGTTTGACTTTGCTCGTTTTTAGGTGTAGGATGTGAAGTGACTGGTTTTGACCTTTAAGCTTTGACCTTTGAATTTGACATTTTCTTAGCCTTAACTGTTATGTTTTTAGGCAACGGTGTTACATAAAGAAGTGTTCTTGATGTCTCAGATTTGTCAAACTTAGTGTTCACATTCTTTCCCTTGTTATCAATTTGAAGCTTATTCTTGAGTTCAGATATTGTTATCAAAAGATCTTGATTTTGAGCACGCACATCAGCATAAGCATATGTCTTTTGATTAACATGTTTAATTAACTCATCAACCTCTTTTTGATGTTGAGCCTGTGTTGCTTTTATTAAATTAAAAAGCTTTTGAAATTGAAGTTTGATATTTTCTCTTTCTTGAATAACAGATTCAACTTGAGTTTTTAGCAACACGTTCTCATCATTGATTGCTGAAAATTTTGACTTCCAAGAGACGTCACAAGCCATTTTCTCCTTTTGATGCTGTAATTTCAGTTCAAAATCAATACCTTGAGCTTGTGATCACTTAAAATCATTTTCAAGAATTTTGATTCTCTTGAGTAAATTGGCTTGGATATCTTTGGAGTCACTTGAATTTTTCACAAGTTCAGCTTGTAACAACTCATTTTTCTGTTTTTCAACAGAAATCAACACATAATCTCGGATTTCACTTGTCAAGGATCCTTCCAAAAGTCGATCGATTTCATTTTGAAGGATATGTTCTTTTAGAGATTTCATTTTAACTTTATGTTCCATTGATTCAAAAATATTTAACATTTTTGTACTTCTTCAATGCGTTCTTCTTTAAGGTCTTTCAAATTCTTTGATAAAGAATTAGACATCAGAATTGCACAGTTTTATAAAACTTTCTTAATGAATTTTGACTGTCAGACATCCATCTTCGTTGTCTGTCTTCCAAAAGAGTTTTATCAATCCTTGTTCGTAAACCGTTAATTGCTACACCTATTTTGTCAAACATTTTTAACAATTTACTCTCATTTGGCCTTTTTAGAATTGGCAAATTTGATGTTACTTCTTTTGACTTAGAACCATTATTAGAAGTCGAAGGAATTGAAAAATATATTTGTTCAACAGAAAATTCTTGTTGAGGAACAAATATTTCATAAAGAGCATTTAATTTTGCATAATTGATTTGAACAATTTTGTTTCTTATTTTCAATTGAATTTCTTCTGCATCCTCTAAAGTTTCCTCAGAATCAGGTGAATGAATGTTTAATTTAGCACTATAAAGCAATTCACCATCATACATTTTTGGTTGTGCTGCAATGGCCTTCTTGAGACGTTCGGGATTCTTATAACCCAACCCAGCTTTAAAAAAGGATCATAAACTTTATTTGGTTTCTTTTCAAGCATGTGAATTATTTAAATTGATTGACCCATTTTATAAACAATTCGATCATGAGAACTCAGTTTTTCTTCGAGATCAACAATATCATCAAGATGTTCGGAAGATGTCCCATTTTATAAACAATTCGATCATGAGAACTCGTTCTTTGAAAGCTTTTTTAGCTAACTGAGTTTCATGTTGAATTATTAGCTTTTCATTTTCAACTTTGAAGAAATATTTTTGAATTTTACCTTTTTCTTTTAGAATTCTCTCAATGGTGTCCTTATCTGCCCGTAATTCACGTTCCAATTCTTCACATGTTTCTTTATATTTTGAACATTGTATTGTTTTTTACTCAAATATTTTGACCCGATCCTTACACGTCTCAAGCTCCTTTTATAGCAACATTTTTTGCTTTTTAAGCTCATTGTTTAATCATTTTTTTATTTTCAGCTTCTCTTTGAACATTATACGCTAGCATTTGAATTTTATGATATTCGTCATGATCATTTGAATCATGGTCAGACGTGCCACCATTATTTTCCACATAAGGATAATCAAATATGATATTAGAATTAATTTAATCATCATCAGATGTTTGAATAATAGTTTTATGTTTCACATGACTCACTTGCTCATGAACCTTGGATGAAGCATTTACCTCACTAACGGCCTTTGCATCATATGATGGCACAGTCTCAGCATTACCATCAGCTGGTTGAATTCGAGCCATCAACATGACTGCAGCAGTTAACTCTTCCATTGTTTCTTCTCCATATGAATTGTCAAGCATGAAGTCATTTTCATCATTGTTGAGGTTGCTCCCAGGTTCATCTTTCATAGCTAACAACATTTGTTCTCTGAAATACTTTGCGTCACAAATCTTGGATTCTAACAATCATGAGCATAGTGGCCTTTTTCATTGCAATTATAACACTAAACATTTTCCTTTCCCGAAGTTGGCTCAGTTCGTGAAACACACTGAACAATATGATTTCTTTCATCATTCTCAGTTCCTGCATTAAATGCTTGATCCCTGTTCTGTCTCCCTGCATTCTTATTACCGTTGCCACCATAACCTGCATTCTTGGTTTGTATGTAAACTCGAACATCCTGAATCACGGCTTGATTCCTTACGTTTGATGAAGTATGAAGACGATTATTGGTAGGTATGGAGAACTTCTGAGTGATTGCTCGAGCTAATAACATCATGCCAGTTGTAAGCTTGTCTTCTTTAGAATCCCCTTGTAACTCCCCTTGATATTCATCTTCATAATCAACAACTGATGAAGGATGTGCGATATAGTATGGTTGTGGTGCATAAGAAGAATTTGCATGAGATTGTGATGAAGAAGCATTTGATTGAGCAAGAAGGGCAAGTGGATCATGATGCTTGGCAGCTTTCTTTGCTTTGGATGCCAAAACATGTGGTTCTAATTGTACTAAAGAATCATAATACACATCATATGAAACTGTATCTCCAGTTTGATTATGACGAACCATGGTGACATATTTGCTCCACTCGGGTTGCAAACAATTGAGAAACTTGGTGTTGACTGACACTAGAATAGGACGAACATTATTACGATCCATAATATTTACAAGCATTGTCAATCTTTCATACATGGATTCTAACGATTCTACTTCTTTTGCTGCAAACTTGTCAAACTCATCCATAAGACGTGAGTGTCTCACATGACTAGTAACATCAGAACCAAACATCAATCTTCTAATTCGTTCCCACATTTCCTTATCATTTTTACATGCATCCACTGAATTGTATATATCATTTGGTATTGCTTGAAGAAGATAATTCATGACTTTCACATCAGCAATGTATTTACTCTTGTTTGCTGTAGTCATTTTGGACAATGGTTCAAGTATTTGTTTCTAAGTGTCATCTGGATTAGAAATCATTGGGTTCTGATAAGGTCCATTTAGTATTGAGTTCCACATCCGCTCCCCGTCTTCAAGCTTTTATCTAGAAACTTTTGAATCCACTTTCTCATAGAATATAATTCCCCTCAAGCATTGGAGGTCTTTCATTAGCTCCCGAATCTGCTAGAGTTTGTTGATTTAAAGTAGACATGTTGTATCAAATGATTACAATGCAAACTTGGATCATTTTTGAGATAAAGTCTTGTAATCGTGAAGTTAACGAGCAATAACAACCTTGTCTTATATTACAATGAAGTAACCTTGATTTGTTACAAAAGTCTAAGTAACACGTAAGCCATGTTACGAAAGCTTAATTTTCCAAAATCAGAAGATACAAAACCTTTGAAACTGTGTTACAAAACCAAAAGTATGAGATGCGAAACTTGTGAAACAGTTTATGAAACCCACCAATTATGTTACGAAACCTAGTGACTGTGTTACAAAACCTCTGAGACAGTTTACAAAACCCCAAAATTGTGTTACGTAACCTTTCCAATGAGATAAGAAACCTCCCAATTATGAAACCAATGTTACAAAACCTCTTGTGTCCGAAACCAAGTTTTGCGAAATCTCAACTGAAATACAAAACCTTCGTTACGAAACCCTCAGTTAATAAATTGTTTTACGAAACTTCACATATGAAACCTGTGATACATAAGCTTGAAGTACGAACCAAAACCAAGTATTTGATACGAAACCTCTTGTTTATGAAACCATAATTATACGAAAGCTTCCACAGTCTATGAAACCAGACGGTTACCGAGAGCTTTAATTTACAAAACCTCCTTTCGTAAATCCCAAATTACTTCTACTTTCGTAAAAACCAAGAAATGTCTTACTTTCGTAAATTCTTAGCTACGAAACCTGCTAAAGATCTATCAATCTGATTTTAAGCATTTTAAGGTGATAATATCAATGTTGTCTTTCTCAAATTGATAAAATTCTATGTTACGTAAGCTATTTTAATGTTTACGAAAGCTTGACTATTTTACGAAAGCTAAGAAATCACCTACGTATGACAGTTACGAAACCAAAACTACAATACAAAAGTCCAAAAATGAAATACGAAAGTTGGTTTCCCGCCTAAAAACAGTTACCAAAACCTATTTCTTGCTTACGAAAGCTATCAAATCTATATTTTTCGATCAAGTTCAATCAAAAACACGTATTTTTCGTAATCTAGATATTAAACCTACAATTTGATGATTACAAAAGATATTATTCTGCGTTTTAAGATCAAAAACTCATCAAATCATAAATCTAATCCTTACAAAACCTACTGTTCATCGATACGAAAGCTTGTAGATCAAAAATTCTTACGGTTAAGGTCGATTTGATTCACGAAACACACACTATATCTCTCTCGGCGATAGATACCACTTGTTATATGTCATGTTTGCATAGTAGTAATCATACGAAAGTGTTAGAATATAGGAGAGGAGCTAGAGATTATTTTTCATCATTTTGTATATTTTCATTTCAAAGGGAAAATAGAAAATGAGAGGGAGAAGTGAATTACAAAATGTAAAGACTTGTATAAATACCCCTCCTAGATGGGTATTTATACTTATTGCTAATCCTATTCTATTTTCCTAACTTTAGTCAAACCTTGGTAAACTTTACTTAACTTTGACTAAGATAGACTTTATTACATTATAATTCCTAATAAAACTATAAAACTATACAATGACCAATTCATATAATAATAAACACTTTTCTTGAACCTCACTCTCAATGTAGCATTGTGAGTTTGGGAGAGGATTTAGATAATAAAGGCCTAATGGCCAGGCCAACTTGTTTAGACCCGTTTAATATCAATCATACTTGATTCATAGAGTGTGTTTGATTCAGTAAGGCATTTCTTGAGCTACTATGTGTTAAAGAAATGATTAAAACTAGTTAAAGAAACCAACCTAACTTCAAAATTTATTTCATATCATACACATTATAAGACCAACTTATTGAACTAGCAAACAAGTGTTGATAAAAAAAGGATTCCACATTTTAATAGCCTTTGGAGTAAGATCAACTTCCTCTATTATTAGGTTATTGCATACACAATAAGAGTGCTCGGTGTGGCAAGCCATTCGCACTAGAACCCTAATGGCATGCCATACCACACCATCACTTTTAGCCATCCATCATTTAGCCACTGGAATGGCTTGTGCCATTGGTTTTTTAGAAAAAAAATTATGGGTCTCATAGGTATGAATGGAATGTTATTGGTATTTTTGTTAGAGAGTATATTTTAGTTATTGATGTTTTATTAAGAAGAGATGAGGTAGTGATGAGGTGGTAGACAAATAACATGTTGTTCGTTATCCTCATACCTAACACTCTAAGCATATTAGAATGGTTTAAACTCGTATCTTACTAACTCTAAATTTTCAGTGGTTTAATTTAATGTGCATGGGTATTGTATTGAGTGTGTAGGGTACTTTATTCCCTCCACCCCTTCATCATTCCTCTTTCTTCAATACAGTTGGCTGTTACCATCATCCAGGGAATGTCAACCATCATCCAGGGAATAGCAAGCGGTGGTATAAATGGCTGCATCTCCCACACATCTTCCATATCTAAAACAGACCATAAGTTTAATTCACAGCGACCACACCATGTCAACTAATGCTAAACGCCCTACCTGTGATATTAAAACCGATCACGTCATTCCTAATGAGGCTGCAGATGCGAGTTCAGGGGTTGAAATCTCATCCGACATGCCTGTTACCAAGAATGTAGTTAAAAAGAAGCAGGACAAACCTGATAAGGGTTCAGAATCTAATTCAGAATTATTCTTAGACCAATTAGGTCTAGACTTAACTGGAACAATAATTGTGATGCTTGGCAGGATGTGGGATGTAAGTGCAGTTACCGGCCGATACTTAAGCATGGATTTCGTCGTGTCAGATGCAAAGGTAACCCTTAAATATTATATGCCCTTTTGTTGTGTATTTCTAAAACCCAACTTTGTTGCAAGGGAACATGATTCATTGCTCTTTGTTGTGTATTTTTAAAACCTAACTTTGTTGCAGGGGAACATGATTTATTGCTTTGCAAAAGCGACTATGTCTTATAATTTTCTAAGACTCAAAGAAGGAGGCATTTATTCTGTGAAAATTATTGCTGTCAAGCCTAACAAGGATGAGTATTGGATATTGAAGAACGATGCGTATATGCTTGAATTTGATGGGTCAACAACCATTAGAAAAGTTTTAGTGAAGGCAGATGGCTTTGTGAGATACCCATTCCAGCTGCAGGATTTTAACAGTATTGAATCATCAGACAACACGTATTTGATTGGTGAGCTGCTATTAGAAAAATACTTTTTAGCGTAGGTTGTAATTGTATTGCATTTAAGAGAATAACTAGTTATTTGATTGGATGTTCCTGAACTTACCTTGCAGATGTTGCCGGATATGTGACCAATGTCGAGAGGACAAATCATTTAAAATCAGGCTTGAGGAATCTGGACTTCCACCTTGCTAATCACAGGTTACTATTCTTTGCAGATATCCTACTTATACCTTATGGACTTGTTTTTAGATAATCATTTGTTCTTTACAACAGGGTCCAGTCCATCAGGGTTACACTTTGGGGTAGTCTTGGGGATGTGCTGATAGAGAAAAAAACCAAACAGACTGGTATGTGCCTAGTTATTCTATCTGCAACTTGTCCCAAGAAGTACAACAGTAAGCGAGAATGAATCTAGAAGTTTTACCACACATTCCAAAATAATTAGATCCTTTTAATGTAAATTTTATCTTTCAGACAAGGTTTATCTGTCAAGCACTTCATCAACTGTTATTTACGATGATGATGCAATTCCTGCGATTAAGGCTTTAAAAAAAGCAAACAGGTAGCCACCGCCATATTATTGTTGTCCATGTTTAAATAGTGATTGTATTTTTGCATATACCTGAAATCTGTCTGCCAGTGTTGTCAATCATCATACCTCCAGAACATCTGTAGACCTCTCTTAACCCCGGACTGGGACTCTTAAGAACCTTCTTATGTGGGCTCGGAACAGGAAGAACGATGTATACCGCTTTCTTCCCAATTTGTTTTGGATATACCATTCATCCATTACACCAAATTTACAACGTCTGTCTTTGCAGTCTATCACCTTCCACTGTAAGGTCACCATTGTTGGTGTAGGATCCCTAGATCATTCCATTGATTAATCACAAGATCAATAGCACAAAAGATTAAACATTAAAGAACTTTTTGATTGAAAGACACAAGAGTTGCTACAAACCCTAAAGATGAAAAATATTATGGAGTAGCTAACCTAAAAAAGAAAATAAAAATGGCTTTATATATCCTTACAATAAGGCCTAAAGTGGCCGGCCCCTATGGGCTTTGAATGGGCCATTTCGGGCTTTTTCAATAAATGCCCAATTACATTAATTAACATTGTCTTTCGAGCTAGTAAACGTTGACCAATTTTCGTCTACTTTCGAGTGTCCGAAACTTCTTTGTTAGACGGATTTTCGTATCTCTAACAATCTCCCCCTAAGTGAGGTCGCTCGTGAGGTCATTCATAGATCGCTCGAATCAGCAGTGATGTCTTTGAACTTATTTGAATATTGTGCGTTCACTGCTGGTATCTTTAGCTCTTCGTCTTTGTTGCTTCACTTGATGTGCTTTAGTAATTCAATCTTTAACAGTTTGATGTTGATCTTCAAAACTTGTTTCTTGAATTACTTTGTGATCTTTACTCCTTTGACTTTGCCAAACGCTGGATTTTTTAGTCTCACATGCTCATATCTGTTGGAATCTTTGAAAGCTTTGATGATTTATCTTCTTCCAATCATTTGAACTTTTGCATTTGAAGAAGACATTGATTTTCAGAGATTATGCGGAAGCTTTGAATGTAAGCTTTCTTGATTACTTCAGATACTGTGGTATGGATATGAGCACATGTCTTGCATCGGAAACTTTGAGTCGTCATTCGCCATGATATAACAATTTAGTCACCAACAAAAACATTTTGTTATGTAAAATCCACTTGATGCGTTCTTAGAAAATTATTTTGTGAACACACAAAGGGTTTTATATTTTGAAGGGATCAAGTATAGACGATACTTAATCTGGTCGGTTACGTTAACCTCTGATTCCGTAAGGATCAATGATTACAGTACGAATACTGCACCTGTGATCAGATAGATTCATTCTAAGAACCTTCTTGACAGGTTTTCCGGCACGTGACAAGCTAGTTCCTCTAATACCTAAGTATCAGATTCCCTAATGTTCGCCATTCTCTAGACCAGATGTCCGAAGACTAACACACTATAAGTATTTCTACTAATAGAATGGTAAAGAGTGAGTCAGTACAGTTACTATCTGCTGACTATACCGTACAATTCCTTTTTCAGCGTTTTACTTCTTAATACAATTAAGTACCGTAGAAGGCCTGTGGCAAAAATGATTTGAAAAACATTCGATGTGCTTATAAAATTTGTTTGGGGCACAAACGAAAGTTTAAATCAGAATGCTTCTGATGATGTTTTGAAATATATCCCGAAAGATATGAAGTGCCTTGGGAAATCCAAACTTGTACAAGTACATTTATGGAAATCCACTTCACTAGTGGGCGCAGTCCGAAGACCAGGCATGAGCATTCATACGAATACCCTGGTGGTACAACATCTCTTTCCTCAGCATTCCATAAGATCACTTTCACGAACATGAAACAAAAGATTCTTTGTCATTTATCAAGATACTTGTGTATAACACAAACTTTTGGTACCTTGACATTTTTGATCATATTAACACTTATGCTCCCCCTACACATGTGCGTCGATAATCGAAAGATGTTTAGCACATGCATGGATAGGACTTTAGCATTTTAGAATCAATCGAATCATTAATTATCCGTTTTACATGTTTAAGTCACATTCTCTCCCCCGATCAAAAGTATGAAACTTGTGAATGGTTTTGATCTAGAATGGACTTAAAATGTATCAATCTCCCCCTCAAAGTATGAGGTGAGGTGAAATAGCACAAATATCAAGTGAGTAATTGACGCAAGACTTTTAGAATACCAGACAGGAATGATACTGCAATCTGTCTTGAACTTGTAAGCGGTTGGTCGTGTCAATCTTGCAGCAATAGAATCAGCAACAGTACGTCCTTTTGACCTGCAACAACTGTTAGAAATACTGATTCTCCCCCTCAAACAATGACCCGTGTCAATGTTTGATTTGGTTAACCCGAACATGTTTGATAAAACAAGTTGTTTATGAGAAAAATGGTTCGGGGCTTAGACAACTTCTTGTCTGTGGAAGAAATAATGCACTGAAACGTACATTAAATCTCTGGGTTAAGACCGAGTTACAGTCTGAATTAACTGTAAGTCATACTACACTAATTTTTTTGATTTTTTTTATTTTTTTTAAATATACACAATGATACAATGTGAAACACCTGGTTACTCTGAGACAGACTCATCCTGTAGTTCCTTGAGAGTCTCTGGTGACATTTGTTTAACACCAAGCAGTGGGAGTAATGTTGCGAAGCGCTCTCTCGGTAATGCCTTCGTAAATATGTCAGCCAGTTGGTATTTGGTTTCCACGAAATACAACTCAACAACTTTCCTTTCAACCTGCTCTTTGATGAAGTGGTGACGAATATCAATGTGCTTGGAACGCGAGTGTTGAACACTATTACAGCATAGAGCAATAGCACTTTGATTGTCACAATACATCGGAATTTTGTTGAACACAAATCCATAGTCTCGAAGTTGAGAACGCATCCAGAGGATTTGAGCACAGCATCCTGATAGGGCAATGTATTCAGCTTCTGTTGTGGAGATGGCAGTACTTTTCTGCTTTTTGGATGACCAGCTAACAAGTCGATGTCCAAGAAATTGAGCTGAACCAGAAGTACTTCTCCGTGTGTCATGACATCCTGCATAGTCAGCATCTGCAAAAGCTTTTAGTTCAAAGCCGGAGTCCTTCGGATACCACAGACCCATGTGAATGGTTCCTTTTAGGTATCGAAAGATCCGCTTTATAGCAGTAAGGTGCATTTCAGTAGGCTTAGCCTGGTATCGTGCACACATACAAACAGCAAATACTATGTCAGGTCTAGATGCACTAAGATACATAAGGGAGCCAACCATACCACGAAATCGTGTAGGATCAATTAGCTTTCCTCCCTTATCTTCATCAAGGTTGGGACGCTCCGCCATTGGAGTGTCAATGGGTGTGCATGAGTCAAAACCAAACTTTTTCAAGATTTCCTGAGCATATTTGGATTGGTTGATAAAGATGCCTCTGGGATTTTGAGAAACTTGTAATCCTAAAAAGAATGACATTTGTCCCATCATCGACATCTTGAAAGTTGAGTTCATTTCAAATGCAAATAATTTGCAGGCTTTGGGGTTGGTAGAGGCAAAGATAATATCATCTACATATATTTGTACCAGTAGAAGATGTTTGCCTGTTTTTCTCGTGAAGAGTGTAGGATCGACCACGCCTTTTGTAAATCCTGACTTGATTAGAAACGCTGATAGCTTGTCATACCATGCACGTGGAGCTTGTTTGAGTCCATAGAGAGCTTTCTTGAGTCGGTACACATGCGATGGATGCTCTGGATCTACAAATCCTTCTGGTTGACTAACATAGACAACTTCATTCAGTTCGCCGTTGAGGAAGGCGGTTTTCACGTCCATCTGGAAGATGACCATGTTCATACTCGCTGCGTGAGCAATGAAGAGTCTGATCGCTTCTAATCTAGCAACCGGAGCAAATGATTCTTCAAAATCAATACCAGCTTCCTGACGATAACCTTTCGCCACTAACCGAGCTTTGTTCTTCAAGACGTCTCCATATTCATCCAACTTAATTTTGAAAATCCATTTGAGCGGGATGATAAGAATATTATCTGGACAGGGTACAAGTATCCATACATCTAGACGTTCAAACTCATGAATTTCTTCCTGCATAGCCTCAATCCAGCACGAGTGCTCTAAGGCTTGCTTGTAAGTCTTTGGTTCAACATGAGTTAAGAATTCATTGAAGAAACACCACATCGCGTCGGTTTCTAGCTGTTTCCTGGTAGAGACAGGTCGATCTTTATCCCCAATAATGTTTTCAAGCGGATGTGCTTGAGTCCATTTTTGCACATGAGGTAATTGGTTGTTGGGAGTAACATCGATGTTGACAGAGTTGGAGTGAGATGCTTCTGAATCGGTTTCAGGAGCATTATGGGTGTCAAACACATTACTGTCAACATGATCAAACAGTGTTTCAACATCAGAATCACTAGTGTCTGGTAGAGGTATTTGATGAGGCAAGAGGCTTTCAGTAACTGCAGGAGCGCCTTCTGAGATAACTGTTGTGGAAGGTGAACCATTGGCATTCTCGGGTGCCGGGGCAGCAGGAACATTAACCGGAGTTATCGGAACAACCGGAGGTATCGGAACAACCTCATCATCATCAAACCATTGAAACAAATCGTCTACCTGTTTCTTTGTAGGAGGGACACTAGGTGGTTCTGGGTCTTTTACTAGTGCAGAACGGCTGCGTCCTGACTGTAAAGCAGTAAGTTCGAGTTCTGTACTGTTTGGCACAGAAGTCATTTGTTGAGGTGCGAGGCCTGAACTGGTTTGAACAGACGTCAATCCTTCGGTAAGTTCATCGAAGGCAACATGAACGGTTTCCTGAATCTTGCGCGTTCTTTTGTTGTAGATTCGGTACGCCTTCTTGGTGGGTGCATAGCCAACAAATATACCTATATCTGCTTTCGCCTTGAGTTTACCAACGTCATCGTAGTCATTGGTAGGATAGCACAGAGATCCAAACACTCGGAAGTATTGAAGATTAGGTTTCTTTCCCTTCAGCAGTTCATAATAGGTCTTCCCGTGAAGCGTGTGTACGAGAGATCGATTGAGTGTATAACACGCAGTGGCTACAGCTTCAGCCCATAGGAACAGTGGAGCTTTCGCAAAGATGAGCATAGTACGAGCAGCTTCCATAAGAGTTCGGTTCCGTCTTTCGACAACGCCGTTCTGTTGTGGAGACCGAGGTACGCTTGTTTCATGAGAAATACCAACACTCTCAAACCATCCGTCGAGAGTCTTATTCACAAACTCCGTTCCATTATCTGTTCTGACGAAGCGAACAGTTGCATTAAGGGCTCGTTGAGTCTTCACAATAAACTTCTCAATCGCATGAGGAGTTTCGTCCTTAGTGCGAAGAAATCTCACCCATCCAAATCTGGTGTAATCATCCACTATCACCAAAACATACTTCTTTCCGTTGATACTTTCTGTTCTCATTGGTCCGCAGAGGTCCATATGTATTGTATGGAGAACTTCAGTATTGGTGTTTTCCGTCTTTAGTGGATGTGATGCTTTCTTGCTTTTACCTAGCTGACAAGATGGACACAAATGGTCTTTGTCATATTCCGGCTTTCTGTGGGGAATCAAGTATCTGTGTGATATCCCCCTCAAGTAAAACGTTAATCAAGGACACATTTTTTTTTTTTTTTTTTTTTTTTTTTTTTTTTTTTTTTTTTTTGTTTTTTTTTTTTTTTTTTTTTTTTTTTTTTTTTTTTTTTTTTTTTTTTTTATTTTATTTTTTTTTTTTTTTTTTTTTTAATTTTTTTTTTTTTTTTAATTTTTTTTTTTTTTTTTTTTTTTTTTTTTTTTTTTTTTTTTTTTTTTTTATTTTGTTAGTTTTAAGTTTTTTTTTTTTTTTACTTTTTTTTTTTTCCTTTTTATTTGTTTATTTTTTTTTCTTTTTTTTTTTTTTTTTTTTTTTTTATTTTTTTTATTTTTTTTTTTTTTTTTTTTTATTGTATTTTTTTTTTATTTTTTTTTTCCCAAAATTATAACGGGCTATTTGTGTCTTCACAATAAACTTCTCAAAACCACTTGAGGAGATTAATACTTTGTTCGTAATGAAATCTTACCGATCACAAAATCTGGTGAATCATCCACTTTCAACAAAACATACTTCTTTCCGTTGATGCTTTCCGTCTCATTGGTCCGCAGAGGTCCATATGTCGTTGTTAATGGAGAACTTCGTACTTGGTGTTTTCCCTTTAGTGGATGTGATGCTTTCTTGCTTGTACCAAGCTGAACAAGATGGACACAAATAGGTTTTGTCATTTTTCTGCATGGGTAAACCGCTGACTAGTTTATTTCGAGCATTTCGTTCTTGGTCCCGAAATTTAAGATGATTCAATCGACGATGCAATAACCATGACTTCGTTGAAGAGGCTTTGGTAAGCAAAGCAAATAGTGATGCTGCACATCATATCATTCAGTGTGATGGAGTACAGGTTGGGTAGTCCGTGTACCTTTGAGGAGATCCACATATCTGAGTTGCGATATGTAAACAAGAGTTGCTGTCGGAAACTGCAACTTTCTAAACCTACATCACAAACTGTCCTAACTGAGAATGGTTGTGCTTGAGTCATTCAACTTTATAGCTCGAGAGATGATAGTGTCGCCCAGTTTATAATCACCATAGCCAACGATTGGCTGCATATTCATCGTTGCCAAATCTCACAGTACCAATAAACTTTTCCACAAAGTTTATAAGCCGCGCACGATCACCGGTCATATGTCTTGAGCATCCTGAATCCAGATACCATAGAACAATTTGTACTGCCTGCAATAACACAAACATTTACGGTGATAGGATGCCCTGAAGGGTTCCGGTTAGTTAGCAATCAAAAATACCAGAGATCCCTTTGGAACCTGCCTGTCGATCACTAAGTTTATGGTCAGTAAACCTAGAAACCATAGTTATTTGGGGGCTAGAACTAGCACTCGGGGGTAGTTCTATTGGCATATCAGTAGGTTCCATGATCCTAGTTAAAGGATACTTCTCAAATAATGAGAAATGCCTTCCAGTGGGCTTCCACCGAGGGTTGCTATTAGCAACAGGTTTGGTAATTGGTTTCCAGACTCTCTTAATGGGTTTCCCAACATTCTTAATGGGTTTCCATTCTTTCTTGGGTTGGCGTTTAAGACGCTTAGTCTTCGGTGGGAGTTTAAATCATAGAATCATCACAAATTAACCAAACAATCAATTTGAGTAGCAAAAAACCAAGATTTTGTTACATGCTTCACATAACATTTGTTCCAAAATTTGAAACAGATTAACAGAATGTTTAACAAGCAAATAAGATTCCAACACGGTTTCCTTTTATTCAAAAGTAATATGGGGTGCTTCTAATCTCCTCGATTCGCACTATTAGCCGGCAAAGAACTATGATTCGAGGGGCTCTTTAGGCACAGTTTTGCTAGCGTCTAGAAGTGGGTTTTACTCCTGTAGACATAGGGCACACACAGTTAGTTTGTTATTAGGATGCACTACTGGTTTTTGGTTGGTTTGGATGAAGGTCTGGGAGGTTCAACAAAAGTTACTAGCTTCTCTTAGGTACGGGGTTGGTTTGTCCCAGTTAGCACGTTTTAGGTGGTGGGAATATACTTAGAACTTACGTTGTACATTCTTGGAGAAGCATTTGGGTGTTAGGGCCCCACCGAGGTTGAAGGTCCTACTACGTGTTGTACTGTCACTTTGGCTTTCATCTTGGTATTCTCAGTGTAGTAGTTACGTGAGTGAGTTTAGCCTTTGGACAGTTCATCATACCGTCTTTTCTCAGACTCCGTTTTCTACTTAAGGCCAACTCTAGCTGAATCCTATGGGAGGTAATCGTATCTTTCAACTGGTTCTTAAGTTGTCTATGCCTGTTGGTCAAAACTACCTGGGCAGTGGCACTACATTCAACACCCTTCCTGATGTTGATCTGAGCATCTAAATTCATGTTAGTAATGTCATCATTTCCCTTGAAGATGTTGTCTTAACTTGTAATTTCAAAAAGTTGCTTGGAGCTCTAGAGTGTCTATGCACTGTTTATAGTTTTGAAATTTAGTTTGTAAACTTTCATAATTCTGTTTTGGAAAGGCTAAAACGTCTTTTCAGATTCAGTAATTTGATGTTTCTGCTTTTGAAAATCTCAGCTTCCAAGTTCTAGAACTTTAGTGTTTTCCCTATCGCATGCAGAATATAAGATCTCGCAAAGGTATTGTACTAGGGGGCACAACAATATCGGGAAGTATGCAAATAGAGCAGATTTTTTTCTAAACATCTTCAGCAATTAAGCAGTCCATTTTTGTTAAAGATTTTTCTTCTCTATGGTCAGGTCTTGTTATCATGAACACATTGTTCATACTCCGCCTCTCCAATTCATCAAAAATCTGTTCTAAATTCTTTTATCTCTTTGAATAAATGTATCATTAGCTACATGGATCTGTTTTTTGAAATGTCGTTATAAATGGTACCAGTTGGTGTTCATCAAAGTTTCTGCATAATCAAAACACCATTCAGAAACATAGTCTGGTTTTTTTGTTGTTCTTTCTTTGATGATATCTTCAAATTGATGAAAAGCAGCATTAACTTGTCGAAGACTGGACAGAACTTGACTTGGAGGTCGACTTTTATGAACAAAGGGAGTGACAGGACTGTTTGGGTTACTAGTCTGACTGCAAGTCATTGGCGGAAGCTCCTATTATGCCTGTTCAGGACAGTTCTGTGGAGGATACAAACATAAGGGAGTTTTTGTTCTCATAGAAGCCATTCGCGGGTCGAACGTGCCCTGGTTTTTCGCTCATCTTTTTCATGCTAACAACTTGTTGAACCAAGGCCTCTTCACTATCCCATATACTAACGGGTGGGTGAGTAAGATGCAAAAGGGTATCAGCATCATACAAAGCAGGTTGAGCACGTTTGGCCATATAACCTAGACCTGGGTTACGGGTACCTAGGAGGTCCTTGTGCAAGTCAGCGGTTGCCTTTTTTGGTTTCTTAAAAAGCATAGGAATAGTTTCTGTTGGCATGTTAAATCTTTGACAAATTTATCACTCTTGCAACTTTGTTTAGCATTCTTTAAACAAACGATTTCATCATGTTGACCTATACTGCTAGATCCTTTGTTCTCAGATAAATTCTTTTCTTTTTCAGATTGTAAAAATGCAACTTGATTTTTTCTTTTTCTGAAAGTGTGGATTTTAGAAATCGTTTTCTTGCACAAGTCAGCGTTTTGCTTGTTACGCTGAATATACTAGGGCTTGTTCCAGTCTAAACTTTGTGTTCAGATCAAGTTTGGACCTTTTTGCGTATCTAGAACGATATATTTTCTTGCTGGGCACTTGAGAAAGCTCATTTTTTAAGTTCTCGCATTCTATGCATTTTTCTTGGTTAACCTTGCATGTCCGTCTAGTTGGGTTTGCAAGTCTGTTAATATGGGCAATATAGAATTTTATCAGTGTGTCGCAGATACCTCTGTTGGAAACATTTGGGCTTCGGTGTCAGGAAGATACTGATGATACGGGATCGTATTGTCATCAATCTCAGTCTCAGCATCGGAGTCTAAATGTTCTTCCTGGGCCCCCCCCCCCCCCCCCCCCCCCCCCCCCCCCCCCCCCCCCCCCCCCCCCCCACCGTGCCCCCGGGGACACCCCTGCTGCATTTCCTGACTCAACTGATAATCCACTTATCAAAGCTTTGGATTGTCATTGGTGTGTAACCTCATTGTCTTGACTGTTGGTGTGCACTGGTGGTTGACAAGATGGCATGAAAGCGACAGCAGCATTGGGCCCTTACATCCACGTCTGAGTCTTATTGGCATCCTCATGATTGGCTTGAAACATGTTTGTTGTAGTCAGTGCCTGAGGTTGATCATAAGGTGCGGTGCATTCCACATCAGCGAGAAATGCTTCAGCTTCAGCATCTAACACATCTCCTTTCTCTTTAGCTTCCATCAGTAAAGCTTTATCTTTGAAGTACTGAGAGTCCATTTTTCTCTTGGGTTCTTTACACTGCCTAGCAACATGTCCTTCTCCTCTGCAGTTGTAACATATCACCTTCTTGCCTCGAGCACCTGTATTACCAACATTACCTGGAGCCTTCCTCTGAACTGGTTCAGTAACAATGTGACCATCATGCACCGTAGCATGAGTCCTTGAGTTGGAGGAAGTCCGGAGCTGGTTGTTGGTGGGTGGAAACTGCTTTTGGAAACCACTTAAGAGATTAGCAATCTGAGTCATAGTGGCCATCATAGCGTCATTCGGAGACTGAGCAGTAGGTTGAGGACTAGGAGTTGAGGGTGATGAAAGAGCAGGTGCAGATGTGGTGTGAGCAACATAGGCCAGTGGATCAACAATACTTGTAGACTGCTCCTGTTTCTTGAGAGTCTTTTTGGCATGAGGCTCGTAGGCTTTGAGATGAGTATAGATCTGAACATAAGGTGTGGTTGAGATATCCATGTTCTGCTTGACATTAGTCACATACTTAGCCCAATAGGCTGGAAGATTGTTGACAAATTTGGTGTTCATCTGATGAGTAGGGATTTCAAGTTGAGTAATCTTCATGTCATTTACAAGCTTGTGGAAACGCACAAAGTAGTCATGAATGGACTCGTTTCCAATAGCACGAAAGCGTTCTATCATCAAAACAGGATCTTCCTTCCTTTGTTGAAGAGTCCTACCTGATCCTTGCATAAGCATCTCCACATTATCCCAAATCTCCTTTGCAGTGCTTGTCTGATTGAGTATGTTGAAGATGTGACGGGGAAGACCTTGACTGAGGATGATTTCTGCTTGAGTATCAGCCATTTCGAGCTTGTTTTCTTCGTCATTGAACTCAGAGTCAAGCTTCTTCCTAGGTGCGGGCATAACAGTAGAATTAGCAGGTGGAGGATCAGTGACCATCGGGTGAGGTGGTATGTCCATTCCTGGATGGGTTTTCCATATAAGACTTGCCATTGGGTTTGCCTCGAATGTACTGTGTATACGAATTCTTCCAGGATTCGTAATCATTTTCACCAACATTGGTGGATCGAGCTACTCAGTGCCAGCTGCATTTGTTTTTCATTGGATGGCCTTGAATAACTTGTTTATGAATGATCTGATCTTAAGTGATTGTTGATTGATGACTTGGTGTGGGGTTTATGATTTTCGGGTAAATTTGAAACAGTAAAATGCAGTTTTGAGGGCCTAAATGACTCCGAATGGCCAAAAAATGACAGGGCTCTCGCTCAAAGAGGAAGAGTCTTGACCGTTGGGCCGTTTCCGAGCTGGTATAAAAATTTCGGAACAATCCGACCGACTAAAATTATGTTTGCGGCAAAATCAAGCAAACGCAACTTAGCTTGATGAACAAACGCAATGATTTGTCTAAACAGCAACAAAGTTTGTCAAAACGCAATGATTGTCAAAACGCCATGATATCTTCCTCAAAACAGCAATGAAATTTTTTCTCAAAATGCACTGTAAGTTTTGCTCAAAAGAAAGCCAATCGAAACTTGAAGTCAACCAACGCAATGGACTTTTCTCTGCTCTAAACGCATGATTGAAATAATTTGGCTGCGTAGCGTTTTGGTCAAAACGCAATAGAAATCTTCATAAAACGCACCTGTATGCTCAAAACGCACCATGGAACATTCTCAAAACGCAAAATGATTATTTCAAACTCAACTGTATATTACTCAAAACGCAACATGAACATTTCTCAAAAACGTAACATGAATATCTCCAAAACGAACATGATTATCCTCAAAACGCAAACTTTGAAATATTCTTCTTTTGCTTTTCTGCTTTATTTTAAATCACTTCGAACCCAAACACAACAACCACGCCTCTTTTTTGATTATATTCGAAAGAAAGGGATGATCAATAACAATACCGAAACGAATGTTTTTCTTAATTTTCGAATTACCTTAAACCCCTTTTTTTTAAATTCGGTTCAAAAAAAAAAAACAAAAACAAACAATCACTTTTGGCTCTTGATACCAATTGTAGGATCCCTAGATCATTCCATAGCATTAAACACAAGATCTATAGCACAAGTGATTAAACATTAAAGTTACTTTTGTTGGATTTATACATAATAAACATTAATAACATAGTCTTTCGAGATAGACTTTTTGTCTTGTATACTTCGAGTGGACGAAGCTTCTTTGTTGGTCAATTTATGTGAACCTAACAATTCTTGGCCCGAACACACACCGCCGGGTCACTGATCTGCACATTTTTGAACTATTTGGGGTGTCCAAAGTAGTATTTAACATCTCTTGAAAAACTTGTTGGTTTTGTTAGGACGCATCCACTTTAACATGGAATTCCGCGTGGTAATTTGCAAAGTCGGGCAAACCACGGGGTTACTTGAGTCACCACGAGAAGCTCAACCATATTTAGTTATCTCGAGAGGAAAACGTTTCATTTATCTCCTTTGGGTTCGAGCACATTTTCATAAGGATTTTTCTAATCGGGAAAGATGATATCGGACCGCGAGATTCTCGGCTCCTTTTGTGTCAATTTACTTCTGAATTTTTTGAACTCTTGAAGGAGGAGAAACCCACCGGTGCAATCTGCATTGGAAAATTTTTTCGCAAAATAGATTTTTTTTTATTTGAGGGGGGGGGGAAGGCGGAGTGATCCGTTTACACAATGCTTTTGTTTTAAATGAGGTAAGACCAGGAATTTTTTAAAGGCATACACCTCGGCTAACATTCTTATCTCCAGTGTGGTGTAATGCGATTTCGCCTTGTTATTGTTTTTACTAGCATTGAGTATAGGCTAAAATGCTCTTTCATGGAAGTTGCACCAAGACTCACACCTATGGCAAAGTCGCTTGCATAGCAAACATAAGCTCAAATGGTAAGGTCCAAGTCGGGGGCATTAATGTTTGGAGTTTCGGTAAGTTTTTGGTCACTTTAACGTTTCAAAGCTTGAAATAATTTCATTGGAGACGTGAACGGAGTATTTGTCTCAAGACGAGAGTCATCGGTCAGGAATTTTGGAAAAAATCCTTATTGATAACACATCGGTAGGAAATCGGCATGACCGAGAAATAACTTCCGAAACACCCTTAACAGGTGATAGGATGAGGTAACTTAGCAATCACATAGACGTCTGGCTTTATCAATCTCAATATCTTATTTTTAGACAAATCTTATGGCAAAGGACAATTCCTTCCTTAACCATGAAATGACTCTTTTCCCAATTTAGACAAAGATTGGTGTCTTCACACCTTTTGAGCATCTTGTCCACACGAGAGAGGCAATTTCCAAATGAATTCCCAAAGACTGAAAATTCGTCCATGAAGACTTCCATCGCTTTTTCGATCATATCATGAAAGATAGCCATCGTACACCTTTGGAATGTGCCCGGTGCATTGCATAAGCCAAAAGGCATGCGACGGTAGGGAACATTCCATTAAAGACACGTGATGTTGTATTTTCGTGGATCCTTGAGGGTCTGATGGAATTGAAAAGTTAACCGGAGGAAAACCATCGAGAAAACAATAGTACTCGTTTCCCGCTAATCTCTCGAGCATTTGATCCATAAACGGTAGTGGAAAGTGGTCTTTATGGGTGGCTTCATTTAACTTTTGGTAGTCAATGCATACACGCCAACCCGTAACCAATCGAGTAGGAATTAACTCGTTTTCATCATTTTCAACAACGGTAAAGCCACCTTTTTTGGTACGCAATGTATGGGGCTTACCCAAGGACTATCCGAGATCGGGTAAATTGATTCGGCTGTACTAGGCAGATATTCCAGAGTCTCTGGTCGACATGTGCTTATTCCTGTTGGATAGTGCACATTGCCCGAGAGCACTTCCTGATACCCCTTGGCCAAAACCCTAATCAGAGATCAAGTCCACCACATATCTTTCGACACAGCCTCGCTTCGCAGCCACACAGGAATCACCAAAGAGCGCGCTAGATTAGGCCGCCGTCCTCTGCGCCTCCCACACTTCTCGACCCACCGTCCTCTGTACGAGCTAACAAAAAAACCTTATTTCTGGTATCATTCCCCATTTATTGTAGGAGAGTCTTTCCAAGCGGATGCTCGCTTGTTGTGTGACTTTCAAAAAACTTTATGCGAGCGGCTTTTTCATTGTCACTAAGTCTTTAGCATTTTGATGGAATACTTGTCTCGTCACCTTCTAAAACAAATGCTGTTATTCGAGGATGAGGAGGTAGTCCTAGAGTTCGGACCCTCAGGAGGTTCATCAATTGAAGATTTATCAGTTTTAGCTTCACAAACTTTAAGTTCTTTTCGAATTTTCAGGCAAATAATTTCTTGAAGTGTGAGAGGGTAATGATGGATCATATGGAGAAATTATTCAAGAAGAAGAATATCCTCCTCCGGGTCGCTAATAAGAGTCATCAACTTCCGGTGAAGTTGGATCATCTCTTTCATTGAGCATGGAAAGCTGTCGACTTCCTCGAGACGAAATTATCTATCCAGAAGGGAGTTAGAGGTTTGTGAGGATGAGGTAGAAATGACTGGGGGGTATAATAAGGAGTGGGATAATGATTGCCAATCACGATCTCATCGGAGGTAACCGGAGACGACACTTCTTGGAGAATACTCATCACCAGCCATTTCAATGCACAGTTCGATTCGGTTAACCGAATTATCATCTTAATTAGAGGAAGTATCTCGAAGTTTGATCATAGATTGAATGGTATGTGCTTTCTTTTCCAACACGAAGAGTCAATTCTCTTCTTAAACATCAAATCAAAGCTTGTCCGGACTTTTTAAGAAGGATCTTTCCGAGAATTAGGGGGATCGGGGAATCCGGCATCAAGTCTATCGACTACAGTACGGCTGGTATTGGAAACTTTACTACTTTTTACGTCAGAAATCTAAACGATACCGTCGGTGAAAGATCGAACGGTCCGCAAAGTTCGAGAGTCATATAAGTAGGAGTGAGTCTGGAAGAGAAGCTTTTTCCACATGGACTAATGGCATGAGATTTATCGCTTAGCGCACGACCTCGGGCCTAAGGCATAAGCACTCAATCCATTCTGCGGGGAAAATCCACGGGATGAGAAATTTGCCCGGGGTCTCCAAGTTTATTTGGGTAACCTTTTGAGGAGACCGCCGAGCAAATTGCTCATTCAATAAGTGTTCTAGCCATTTCACTTAATTTTCTTTGTCCAATCAAAGCTTAACGAGATCGAAAGGCAAAAATTTTGGCATAAAGGATCAAAGCATCCGTTGAGCTAATTTCGAAAAGCAAAATCTTTAAGATTTTCATAGAATTTTCAATTTGGTCGTTTGCTTTTTCATCGGCGCCTTTCACCATTACGTCTGAAGGATACGGAATCGGACAGATTTCGGCGTTAGGCTTTAGGCACTAACGGAAGCAAAAATGGGTTAGAATTTGGTTCATTTTTTTTTTGGAGGTTGATCCTTGGACAACCGAAGGTTGGACGTCTTTGGTACTTCCGTTATTAGTAGGAGGCACCGTGTCCTTTGTCACCTCGGTTTCACGTTCCACTACTTTAGGAGGAGAAGAAGAAGTAGTAGGAATCGTGGGTCCTTGATAAGCAACACCGCTTCGGGTGGTAATACCCTTCAAATCTACCTTCGGGTTAGTAATGGTATTACTAGGGAGTGTCCCTGAACCTAAAGTAGAAGCGGTATTGGAATTCACGAATTTGGAAAGCATGTCCGTTAAATTGGTCATTTGATTTTGCAAGTTTTGGTTTTGGTCTTGCATGTTTCTCATAACCGCATCATTAGCCTTGACGTAGCTTTCAAAATCGGTCTTTGTCACACCTTGTGTTTGCGGAGCCGGAGCTTGGTAAGGTGGAGCTTGGTGAACCGGGGGTTGATTAATCGGTGGTCGATAAATTTGGCTTTGGTTGTAATTATTCCCCCGGTTTTGGTTGTAACGATTTTGGTTATTTCCTTGGTTTTAAACGGGAGGAAAACCGGGAGGTCGAATTTGATTAGCAATCGGGGCTCGGTAACCGGTATTTCCTTGATTGAAATTAGCAGCGGCTGCTTGGGAAACGTACTCTTGAATATTGTCACGATAAACGTTGCCATCGGTGGCGGGACAATTTCGGTAAGAATGAGCACCACCGCAAGTAACACAACTTTCCTCGACCGCTTTCACGGGAGCGGGAGCTTGGGATTTCTTATCGAGAAGTAAAGCTTTCACCATATCTTTAAGTTCGGCAACATCGGGAGAAATACCGGGGGTAGAAGAGCTCGAACTCACTTTGGCAACAACCGGTTTGTTACGTGAATTATGAACTTTGGATATGCTCTCAATGATTCTTTGGCAATCTCGGGGCATTTTATCCAAAAAGTTACCACCCGCGGCGGAATTCAACCAATCTTAATCATTAGAGTTCAAACCATTATAGAAAGTATCGAGTTGATGTAATTCCGAAAATCCATGATGTAGGCATGCCCGAAGAAGATCATTGAATCGGTCCCATGCCTCGTAAAAAGTTTCATCAAATCGTTGTTGAAATCTCGTGATTTCATTCCAAAGATTTGTTGTTTTAGAAGGAGGGAAGAATTTGTTAATGTTAGATATTAGAAAAAGACTCGGTCACCCCGTGTATTTTACTGTTTATTATAGCTCGTAGTTTAATAGTTAAGAGTATGGAGTGTACCTCATTGACTGAATTGTTGGTTGCACTAGTGGATGACAAGTTAGCCATGAAAGTGACAGCAGCATTGGGGCCTTCGTGATTGGCTTGAAACATGTTTGTTGTAGTCAGTGCCTGAGGTTGATCATAAGGTGCGCGTATCATCCTCTAGCACGCGCGGAATGCTTCAGCTTCTAGCATCTAACACATTTCTGCTTTCTTTTAGCTTCCATACAGTAAGGCTTTATCTTTGAAAGTACTGAGAGTCCATCTTTTCTCTGGGGTTCTATAACTGCCTCGTAAAACCTCGCAACATGTCCTTCTCCTCTGCAGTTGTAACATATCACCTTCTTGCCTCTAGCACCTGTATTACCAACATTACCTGGAGCTTTCCTCTGAATTGGTTCAGTAACAATGTGACCATCATGCACCGTAGCATGAGTCCTTGAGTTGGAGGAAGTCCTGAGCTGGTTGTTGGTTGGTGGAAACTGCTTTTGGAAACCACTTAAGAGATTAGCAATCTGAGTCATAGTGGCCATCAAAGCGTCATTCGGAGACTGAGCAGTAGGTTGAGGACTAGGAGTTGAGGGTGATGAAAGAGCTGGTGCAGATGTGGTGTGAGCTACATAGGCCAGTGGATCAACAATACTTGTAGACTGCTCCTGTTTCTTGAGAGTCTTTTTGGCATGAGGCTCGTAGGCTTTGAGATGAGTGTAGATCTGAACATAAGGTGTGGTTGAGATATCCATGTTCTGCTTGACATTAGTCACATACTTACCCCAATAAGCCGGAAGATTGTTGACAAACTTGGTGTTCATCTGATGAGTTGGAATGTTGAGCTGAGTAATCTTCATATCATTCACAAGCTTGTGGAAACGCACAAAGTAGTCATGAATTGATTCGTTTCCAATAGCACGAAAGCGTTCGTACTCATCAAACAGATCTTCCTTCCTTTGTTGAATAGTCCTACCTGATCCTTGCATAAGCATCTCTATATTATCCCAAATCTCCTTTGCAGTGCTTGTTTGATTGAGGTTGTTGAAGATGTGTCTAGGAAGGCCTTGACTTAGAATGATTTCAGCTTGAGTATCAGCCATCTCAAGTTTGTTTTCCTCTTCACTGAATTCAGAATCAAGTTTCTTCCTTGGTGCAGGCACAGCAGCAGAATCAGTAGTTGGAGGATCAGTGATCATAGGGTGAGGTGTAGGTCCATTCTGGATAGATTTCCATATCAGCTTGCCATTGGGTTTGCCTCGAATATACCTGTGTATACGAATCTTCCAAGACTCGTAGTCACTTTCAACCAACATGGGTGGACGAGTATCTGTGCCAGCAGCATTTGTTTCTTCATTGGTTGCCATTGAATAACGTTGTTTATGAATGATCAAGACTGATCTGAAGTGACTGTAGATGTGATGACTTGGTGTGAGGTTTATGCTTTTTCCGGGTAAATTTGAAACAGTAAAAAGCTGTTTTGAGGGCCTAAATGACTCCGAATGGCCAAAAAATGACAGGACTCTCGCTCAAAGAGGAAGAGTCTTGACCGTTGGGCCGTTTCCGAGCTGGTGTAAAAATTTCGGAACAATCCGACACAAAAATTTTTTTTGCGGCAAATCAAAGCAAAACCCACTTAGTCTTGATGTCAAAACGCAATGAATTGCCAAAAACGCAACATAGGTTTGTCAAAAAAACGACAATGATTGTTCAAAACCAACAAGGTTTGTCAAAACGCAATTGTATAGTCGAAAACGCAACAAAGGTTTGTCAAAACGCAATGGATTGTCAAAACGCAACAAAGGTTTGTCAAAACGCAATGGATTGTCAAAACGCAACCTGTATATCAAAACGCAATACTTTGGTGCTCAAAACGCAATGCCTTGATCAAAACGCAATGGATAATTTTTTTTGCCAGCGTAACGTTTAGTCAAAACGCAAGAGTGGTCTTCAAAACGCCACCGAAATATCAACCCCACAACCCTAAATGCTAAAACCGAAAGCAACCTGAATTTCTCAAAACGCAACATGACGAACTCTCACACAACGCAATTGACGATGCTCAAAACCAATTCAAGAAAAATCATTCTATATGTCACGAAAATTTTATAAATCCACAAATAAGTTTTCCATAATTCACTTCGACAACCACAATTGAACGTACGCCCCTAATTTTTTTTGTGATTCCTTTATCGATCAAGACACACAAATAATCCTAACCCTACTTTTTAAAAAAAATACGGTTCAAACAACACATCCAAACACAATCACTATTGGCTCTTTATACCAAATGTAGGATCCCAGATCATTCCATCGACCTAATCACAAAATCCATAGCACAAAAGATTTAAATATAAAGAACTTTTTGATTGAAAGAAAAAGAGTGGCTACAATCCCTAAAAAGAAAATTATTATTGAGTAGCTAAACCTAAAAATGAAGAAAAAATTGTCTTTATATAGCCTCACAATAAGACCTAAAGAGCTTTGAATGGCCATTTCGGCTTTTACAATAATCCCAATTACATTAATTACAATGTCTTTCGAGCTAGACTTTTGTCTTGTATCTTCGAGTGACCGAAGCTTCTTTGTTCGGGTCCATTTATGTGATCCTAACAGAACATTTGTACAATAACCCAATGCAGAATATTTTAAATAAAATCATTAATGTATCCCGAAAACTATTTTAGCGCAGCAGTAACTCAAACCAATAAGTCAAAGATAATCACACATTCCTTATATACTCCTTCATCTATAAATAATTTGAATATCAGTTTCAAATCACCATTGATATCAATCCATTCAACTGATATCCATTTCAATTTCCTACCTTCAATTCAGCGATTCAAATATACATTTTGGTGTGTTGATTTTTTAGGGTTTGGATTTAAATCCCGTAGTTAAACTATTTTGATGTGCTGTTTTTGTTTAGGGTTTCGATTCAATTTATAATATATTTGGCTTTAATTAATTTCAATAAAAGAATGATAATGTTCTTTTTTGATTATGCAGGTAAAATTCAGTCACCGCATCTAAACATTTGTAAGTATCAATTTATCTTCTTTTGTTTAGTTTCATGTGTTAATTTGTCACTTCTAAATTCTACATTCATTATGAATATGAGTGTGGTTACATAGTAGATTTAAAGATTGGCGTTGTCTTTATGTGATACATGTTTGTGCCGGAATTATAAGATCGAAGGGAAAGGTGTTTGATGAAATGTTTGAAAGGAATTTTAGTGACCTTATTTGAATAGAGGTGAGTGTGATAAAGTGCTTTTATCTTTAGTTACTTGGCACGTGAGAGATCAAATTTATTAGCATGTAGTTCTTATACTTTTTAATCATTTGAATATTTTATTTGAATACCGGATACACGGCATACTTTGTGTTTGATGTTGTTATTTAGGCATAGGCATACTCAATTTCAAGTTCAATGTATGCATTTCCTAATTCCTAAAAATTACTTTTATGATCAACTCTCAACAATCCATGTTAATTATTGTGTATATAATGATCGATGCCAATATAAGTTAGTTTGCAAAGTATTTCTTCGTGAATTGAGGAAACAATTACGACAGAGGTTGAGAAAAACAAGTACAAGACAGATGTAGGAATATTGATCATGGGTGGGTTTAGTTTGGTTTTTTATCGAAACCAAACCGAAACCAAATGTTCAGTTTTTACAAAAAGAGAAACCAAAACTGTTGAGTAAGTTAAGATCAATCTCGGATTTTTCTATTAACCTCTTGATCTACATCATATTTTGGTGTTTAATATGTTTTTAAGAGTTGATCAACCTTTTGATTTTGATATGGATGAGCCGTTTTTGATTGAAACCCAATTAGCATCATGTTCTCTATTGACAAGGATGGGGTTGTTGATGCATTGTGGTGAAAAAACATTTTGAATATAAAACGATTTGTGTTCGTTGTCTGTGTGATATTTATGATAGTTCAAGTTTTAAATTTATATTTTGTCGACTTAATCAAAAATAACACTTTAACGGGCAGTGTACCCGGTCGGTGGTAGATTCGTGGTAAGTAAGGTGTCGAACACTTGAAGTGAGGTTAAGTATATCAATTTATTTATATTTTGGTTTATCTAAACTAAGTTAATTCTAATCTAAGTCAAACATATGCTAAACCTATGTTAGTTATAATCTTAATTCTAACAGGTAAAAGGGGGGGTTTCAGCATGAGAGACAGGCACGGGTTTGGTCGGTGACTACAATAAATTCAAGGCACTTTAACCCATGAAAGCAAATAAACAGAAGATCAAAGAGCGGTCGAACCTTATGATAAAAAACTGTATTAACCATTATTAATCCGATTAGAAGGTTGGTTTGTTTATTAAGTGCAATGATTTCTTCTCTCGAGGTGGCATATCATTCTTAAGACTTAGGCGGGACTTCTTTCTAAGACCTAGACACATTAGTTTTGTCAGAAGGGGAGGGATATATATATATAAAAAACCACAATTAAAGTATCCGCATAAAGCATCCTTATTTGTTGATTAAAATCTATCTTAGGGATTAAAGCAATTGTGATGTTGTTAAACCCTAGCTCATAGATACTTTACCCACTTACCGCTTAGCGGCGATTTATACTCTAGTAGTCCACTTGTCCAACTATCCAATGGAAACCAGTTACGTTATTTATTGAATTCTAGGTTTACCTTCTAAGTCAACACGTTCAATAAACTCAGCCATTGGCATTTCCATTAACATTTAACCAGAAGCGTAATCCTTAGCATGGTTTAAAAGGACAATACTAGTGACCTATATTCTAATGCATAAATCACTATATGGAGATTATCCCGGTAATCTGAATTACTTGGTCAATCACTAAGATCCCAATTAAATGATAGGTCGCATACAAAGCACTTAACAATTTATAATTTGATAAACATAAAACAAGCATTCAACCGTAACATTTAAGAAATCGAGATACACCAAAACCAAACATTCAAATCTTCAAAATAATGGCACATCCCGAAAGTAGTAGCCTTCCAAGACGTCATAATAAATACAACAAGGCAATTAATTTCGCCAGGTAAAAACTAACTGAGTAACGAATGATACCAAAAACTGAACGATTACTAAAGTATATGGAATTACACATTGTCTCCTATGGAATTGATAAACGATGCTACGAGACCTCTTCCTGCTCTTTTTTCTCCTCGAAAATACGACTTTTATGGTTTAGGTAACGAGATATTATTTAGGCACAGCACTTAAAAACTCGTTTTTTGGAGATTTGGTAAATTTCAGGGGTCTATAAGTCGGTTCGATACGGCGTTATCCAATGTTGGATACGGCGTATTGGGGGGTTTCTTGGAGTAGAGACCACGTTTGATATCTTCCAGAATATTCACATACTATATTTCCAATACGGCGTATTGGTATTATGGATACGGCGTATTGATCTTCTTTCCTTTGTGGTCTTTACGCCGTATCTTCCTTGATGGATACGGCGTACCAGTAGTCAGAATAGTAATCTTCAAAATATCTTCATTTAAGCTCCAAAATGCCGTTCCTTTTTGCTAACTATCCACCAAGTACTTACTCATAATTACTGCAATTCTTAAATATAAACGATTAAGTAACAATTCTTGGCAATAATTATACAAAATAAGTTAATAACATGGGATAAATGATGCTATAGAATAGACGTTATTTGATGTCATCAAATATCCCCCCACTTGAATCCTACATGTCCTCAAGTATCATTTAGAAGTTTATAAAAATGTATCCCTAAGGATAATTTCCGTTAAAGCATTTATTCGATCTATTACAAGTACACAACCAAACACCTCACGAAATAGGAAGATGAAAACACTCAAATCACTCAACTAATCTATGTGGTAACATGTAACTAATTCACTCAATGCTTCGGATCATAGACGAGTATTACTATCAATAAGATTGGCAAGAGACACATATCCACCCACTAAAGCCAAGGATAACAAGTTTATAAAGGTAAAAGGGTTTTTGTATGTAAAGTCGTTACGGTTTGAAATCATTTGACAATCTTCAACCAGAGATTTACCAATCCAACCGGGTCAGCTGAAGCACACATACATGGCCGTAATGACGGAATAGACATGTGTGTTTGATCACATCCCCATTCGAATTTAACCAACGGTTAGGATGAAGAATGATATAGGGTAAGGACCCGTCTTAACTTTTCATACACACCACAATTTCAAAACCAACAAGGCACTGAGACAATGCATACATGGGGCCGTAAAGACTGAATAGACAATTCACGCTCGATCACATTTACGTTCGCGTAAAACCAACGGCTATCATTAGTGAGATAAGTACATTGTGTTAAAAATAAAAATCAAGAAACAAATAGATTAAGCCTAAAGTACAAGTTGCTAGACACTTTTCCCAACCGTTACCATGATAAAGACACGATTATTTACAACGTCTTGATCATCGATCAAAAACAACAACCTAAGTTGCTATTCCCGTACCGGTCAACTTCCCAATCATCCCAAAACTTTACATACTCTACAAGGCAAGTGGCGATATCTTCCACTTTGTACAATACTTTACATCGTTGATTTTTGTTGCGTATCAATGAATAATCAATCATTCGTGTAATTCCTTTGGTAATGTTCTTGCAAAACGATTATCTTCAAACGTGGTACCCTTCTTTTTATTAGCTTGCATTTTTTTTTGCTAACTATGCTTCAAATCTCGGTGTAGTTTCACAATTTTCACGATTATAATAATTCTGGATAATTTCTTTGATAGTTCTTCGTATCGTCGAACTCATCAATAATTGTGATGGTAGTAAAAAACACAGTGAGTTATTGACTTAATTGTGATGGTAGTAATATCACATGAGTTTTGACTACTAATATACATTCCCATTTGCAATGTGCAAATTTCCAACCGCACCAAAGATAGAAAATGACACAAGACTCGGGAAATACAAACTTTACACTTTAAGCAACTAGCAACTGTAAATTAAACTTAATCTAACAGGGTAGGTTAAGGTGTAAGGGTGTAACGAAACAAATAATTGGTGTAGTTCCTAAAGGATTGGCTCTACGGGTTGTTCTAGTGGATCTTCACTCTAAAGATGAGAGTGGAAAAGGGTTTAAACTGGAGGTTAACTAACCGGTGTAGTTAGTTAATAAACAACATGGATAGGCTTTTTGGGTGTAATCCTAAATTTTTACCAATGTAAACAAGTTACTCCAATTAAATCCATAATACTCATTATTGTGGTCTCGAGTGATATACCAAGCCAAGTTCTAAAGTCTACAACATCACCGTCACACTCATATTTTGTGGAATTTGGGTAAACATTTAGAAACGGATAAGGTTAAATCCTCACAATATCTAACAAGGGTTATTGTGTGCGGGTTATGTAACATGTAATTTTCACAAAAGTATGCTTGAAAATATTTTAAATTTGAGCATAATTTAAGCATTTTAGTGTGAAAATTAGGACAAGTGAACATTCTAATTCCATCACCCCACTTGAATTATACAACGTCCTCGTTGTATAGATAAAACATTAAATATGGGAATTAAAAAGAAGTAGAATGAGAAACTCCCCTGATATTTGCTTGGTAGATTCTCCATGTTGAGTTTATTAGCAAGATTGTGTTGAACAGCCGCCTTGAAGTTTCAAGACTCCAACACTTCAAGATCTTCCAGATTTGTAAATTCTCCACCAATATTCGTCGATATTTCTTTCACGAGGTCCTGTGTAAAATAAGAAAAACGTGCATTCCTATCTTGGCATCTACAGTTAATTTAAACTAAATTAAAACAAACTAAATACGGGTCAATCTGGTGGATACGCCATATCAGGTTAATGAATACGCCGTGTTGCCAGAACTGACAATAATGTTTTTAAAGTGCATAAAAAGAAAAGACTGATAACGTCCAGACAATCAGTACGCCGTATGGTATGTATACGCCGCATTGATGTCTGGGAAGACAGACTCGGTAAAATTAAATAACATTCCGGGTTGTCTCCCGGGAAGTACTTTTGTTTACAACAAAGTCTTTAAGTTGAGATTGTCTTCTGTTCTCTTTATTTGAAAATCGTTCTACTCTCTTCTCCTTTTCTGTATTTTGGTGAGAATTATCCTGCTTAGTTCGGTAACATATTCATGAATTGGTGTTGAAACTTACTGCCAGGCTTGATTCTATCATACACAAACAAATTAAAACGTCATACATGAGATGTACGCAAAATATAAGATCTTGTTTAATAGTTAGATACGTCGATGGACTGATTAATAATAAATGTACATATAGATATAAACAAAAGATAAGGATAGGAGGGATCATGGGTCTGGCTACTATAGGCCCTGCTGAGCTGTGGAGGTATTGGCACCGTCAATTCTACGTCTCACGCGCCTCGTGTACTTTCTCGGTGTCTCAGAATAGCTCGTGTATGTCACACCTGCCCTGTCCATCATCCGTGCGAGGCCAGTGGTAGTCCATGTACAAAACCTAGAAAAATCATGAGCCATCACGCTAATCACCTCATGCTGCTCAGCTAACATCCCATGTATCTCATGTACGTCCTCCTCTAATCTGGCCATCCTTTGTGGCATGGTTCTGGCAGTAGCTGGTGGTGGTGGTGGTGCATGTGTAGGTGCCGGATCAGCCTGGCCACCCTTATTAACAATAGGGGCATCTTGAGCCACCCTAGGGGCACCAGCCGCAGCATTGGGCTGCCTCTCTAGTCCTATGGCCACCCACGCTCAAGTATCATCTAACTGCTCATAAATATGCAGTCTAACCAACTCAGCCATACCAATAATCGGAAGCTCAGGGACACTGACTATCAATCCTACAAGTATCTCCATAGTTAGGAGTCCAAAATGCTCAGCCAAATGAGCCATAAACTGTCCTCCAGAGATATGAGCCTCGCTCTTCCTCCTAGCAGCAAACCTCCCCAGATATCGGGCCAATAAGTAAGGGATGTTGACCGATCCAACATCCAGCCCTCTCAAATAAAAGAAATCAGTCACGGTCACCTTTTTAGGTGCCTGCTCCTCCCAGCAATACTGTGTTCCATCATCCTATGTCAAAGTATCAGCATCAAATCTCTAATCAAAGTGTAGGAAGGGGGAGGTCCCAAGAAATCTCCATCAGTATAAATACCCCTCCAATAACCATGCAGATCCCCCTTCCCAATGATCATCCTCTCATTCTCACTTTAGTACCTAGCAAAACCGAGGGACTCTATCTCCTCCCCGGTATGTAATCCCAAGGCCAGAATAAACTGCCTCCAGCTCAAACGTCTCCTGGCTCCACCTAACTAAAACTGAATAGTATCAGGAGCATCCAAGTCAAGTAATACCTCTCCAAATCTGAGCGTGCTAAGGAACTCTAGAATGAGCTCCCAAACCAGTAGTCCCCTAGTATCAAACAGCCTCCCCCAAGCCTGACTAGTGAATACAACTACACCGGCATCATCACGATGCTCCATCACCATCCTACCAAACAAACCATCCCTCATAAGCTCGGGCATCCTCTGAAATCCCACAACCTGAACCCTGTGTATCTCTCGACTGTAAATCCTCTCCAACCTCTCCTCGAAGTCAGCAATATCCGCATCAGTATACTTAAGACCCTGGTACCTAAAAAATGGGTGTCTCTGCTCACGTGATGGTAAGGGTGCCATTTATGCAAAATTAACGACAAAAGCTCAAAGATTATAGAATTTTTAACCTTCTGTTCTGAGGGTGGATACGGCGTATTCATAAATGGATATGTCGTATAAGAATTAATATGCTCGATATGCCGTATAGGCTTTTAGTCTGTACGGCGTATGGGTTTTAAAACTCAGGATCCTATTCTTATCAATACGCCGTATTCAATTTAACGAATACGCCGTATTGAGGTTTTAAATTAGGGTAAAAATTTAGTCAATACGCCGTATCCATGTGAGTGGATACGCCGTATTAATCTGCAATATGAAAACGAAAGCGGGGTTCCCCTGTTTACCCATTTTAACCCATTTAAAACTCATAAAACTACTAACATCTATTCAGGGGGGGAAACAAAAGGCATTCAACAAAGGTATATCTCATAATTCTTAAACCAAACCGTAACCCTAATTTGAATCAAAACAGTAAATCAAAAAGAAAAAATGGAAGGATTATTACCATTTGATTATGATAAAGGAGAGTGCTATTACGAATCAAGAACAAGGGATAATCTCCAGGAATTTTAGTGGTAAAATTTGTGTGTGTGTGTGGTGAAATTTTTTTGGTAAAAAACAGATCCATCATATTGATTGAGTTTTTATACCCAAACTCAATACGCCGTATCGAGGTTTACATAATACGCCGTATTGGCGAATTTTGTTGACTTAGTCAACGCAAGTTAAAAATAGTGGATACGCCATATAGGTTTTACCCTAATAAGCCGTATCCATCCTTGGAGACCAATTTTCCTAATATAAAGCAAAGAAAACATACCTTGGCCTCTGCAACATTATCGCACAATCACCATCCTTATAATACCGCTTAGGGTCGAACGGAATGCTAAACGGCACATATAAATTCATAATGAGAAAGAATAGCATTCCTGTTAATCCCAACTTAAGATCGATTCCTTAGCTTGTAAAGGTTAAGTTACTTTGGATAGATCCAAAACACCTATGGTAGAAACCCTATGAATACTAAAGAGTATGCGGAATCTACTCTTTAATACTTAGAATAATATTAATAAAATAGTAAACTGTATGAACAATGATATTACTGAAAAGCTCCAATATTATTATTATCAATAATACGAGTACTCTGTGTAGTACTAGGGTTTACAACCTTGAAGCTATATATCAAAAGAGTACAAAACACTTTGTATCCTCTATCATCATAATCCAGACAAGATGGTTTCATTCAATTTTTTTATATCAAATTCCTTGCCTCTGATTGTAAATGGTTTTAAAATTGGTTCAGTATAAATATATTTAGACTTAAGCATCGATTAAAAACAATGGCTGGAAAAATTCATTCCTCAAAATCTTTAAAGAAGTCTAAATAGCGAAACAATTCTGAAGCAGGTCACAGGTGTGGAAGTGAAGGCATGAATAGTTTTCATATATCGAGTTTTCCAAATTCGTTTTCAAGATAATTGGTCCAGAATTATTTTTATAAGAAATTAGTTTTTTTATCAAAAATTACCGTTAGTCTTCAATCGTAGGAATCGTCAAACTGTAACTCTAAAGTCCAATCTATATCGTTAAGAAGAACTTACCGGTTGGGTTCCTAAGAAGTGTTTATTGGATGATACCCTCGGTCATTAAAGGCTTATAGCTGGTAATTCGGTTTCAACCGGATCTGAGGTCTTGAATGTACTTCATCGATCCAGAGCCTACCCATACTTTAGTATTTTTCGCAGTTTAAACCCTCGTCCCACGTTTTCCAAGCTTTTTCATCCTCGAACCTGATGAATTCCACCATAGTAAAAGTTTTCGTAACATCCATCCTGAAACAATCTTTCTAGAAAAACTATTAAATAACCAATATGTCGTATTCAATTAACCAAATACGCCGTATCACACAAACAAAATAGACAAGCAGGAATATAAACCACTCTAAATTACACTAATCTAATTAACACTACTCCTAAGGGTTAGATCCTAGCTTAAAAAACCAAAAACATGAAAATCAAAAACAAGAATTATTTTATCACTCCCAAATCAGCGGCGCCAAAAACTGATGTGTATTTGTGGGTGTAGATAATTTTTGATGTTTCAAGTTTTTAAATGTTATATTTATCCGACTTAACCAAAAACAACACTTAAAAACCGGGCAGTGTACCTGATCGGCTAGTAGTTTTCCGATGTAAGTAGGGTGTACGAACACATGAAAGCTGAGGTTAAATCTATCAATTTATTTATATTTTGGTTATCTAATCTATGTTAATTTTAATCTAAGTCAAACCTATGCTAAACCTATGTTAGTTCTAATCCTAATTCTAATAGGTAAAAGGGGGGTTTCAGTCTGAGAGACTGGCACAGGTTGGTCGATGACTATAATCAATTCAAGGCACTTTTACCTACGCAAGCTAATTAATAAAAGAGTAAAAAGTGGTCAACCTAATGAAGTAAAAAACTGTAATTAAGACCGATTAATGATAATCCGATAAGAAAACGTTGGATTTGTTTATATATCAATGATTTTCTTTCTCTCGAGGTTGGCATATCAATCTGAATACTTTAGGCGGACTTCATCCCTAAGAACCTAGACACATAATATATGTACACAATTAAAGCAACGTAAAAGCAACCTTATTTGCAGAAACTTAATCTATCTTAGGATTAAAGCAATAGTGAATTCTAGTAAAACCCTACTCATAGAACTTTACCCCCCTTACCGCTTAATGGCAAATTAATACACTAGTAGTCCACTTGTATTTCGAAGACTATCCAATGGAATCAAAAGTTATTTGTTGAATTTTCTAGGTTCACCCTCATAGTCAACACGATCAATAAACCAGTGGCAATTACAAATGTAACTAGTTAAGATTCCCAGGCGACCTAGACCATAGTATTTAGAAGGACAATATTTTTGATCCTATGATCTAGATATATAAATTAACATAAATGAGAGTTAACCATCCAAACTCTAGATTAACTTGGTTCTGTATCAACTAATCCAGTTGAGATGATAAGTCTCATACAAAAGCAGCGGTAAACAAGTAAATCAAGTGATAAACATAAACAAGCATTCAACAATAAATCAATAAACGAGATAAAACAAAATCCAACCATACGATCTTCATAATAAAGGCTAATACCCAAAGTATTAGCCCTTCAAACTCCATAAAAAATACAGGAGCAAATTATTTTAGCAGGTAAACTAACTGATTAACGAATGGAAACCAAAAACTGAAAACGATTACTAAAGTAAAATGGAATTACAAATATGTATCCTATGGAATTGATAGCGTTGCTTCGATCCCACGTTCCTTGCTCTTTTTTTCTCCTCTGAAAATTCGACTTTTGTGGTTTTAGGGTATCAATAATAAGAATTTAGCACACTTAAAACTGTTTTTGAGTGTTTGTTATATAGGGTCTGGAAGTCTGGTTCGAGTTCGACAGTATCCAAATGCATATCAAACGACGTAAAGAGGATATCAAGGAGAAGGGGCCCAATCAATGCTTATCAGTCGAGTGTAACAAAATATATCATACCAAATATCCACTACGTCTAAATGGACATTCTCTGTAACCGGCCTGAAATTGGCTCCATTTACCATTGTGGACTTTGGTGTGAAGTGCAGGCTTGGATACTGCCAGTACTCCTTGCTGAAACGACTATAGGTCTTCAGAATAGTAAATCTTCAAAATATCATCAATTAAGAGCACAGGAATAGCGCCGTCCTTTTGCTAACTTTCACCAACTACACCATACCTAACGACAATTCGACAAATGAAAACCCTTACGTAACAATTCCTTGCAATAATTGTACAAATGTGTTTAATACCATGAGTGGAAAAATGATGCTTAAAATAGACGTTACTTTGATTAGTCATCAATACACACAAAAAAAAAAAAAAACAATTTGTTTATCTATAGATCCAAAAGAGATGTACTTCTTGTCCAAGTGTATGTGGATGACATCATATTTGGCTCAACAAGTTATAAACTTTGTAAACAGTTTGAGAAATTGATGACAAAGAAATTTGAAATGAGTATGATGGGAGAAATCACTCACTTCCTTAGACTGTAAATCAAGCAGGATGACAAAAGGGATAATCCATTTGTAAGAACAGCAAACAAGAACTTACTAAAGAAAAATATGAAATCTTCTGATAGTTCCTCAGTGAAAGACAAACACACCAATGGAATCCTCGATAACAATCTAGGGCCCATAGATCTTGCTGGTAACCAAGTCAATGATAACTTGTATAGAGGAATGATTGGGTCACTGATGTACTTAACTGCCACCAGGCCTGGTATCTAATTCTCAACATGTATATGTGTTAGATTTCAGGCCAGTCCAAAAGAATCACACTTAACAGCTGTGAAAAAAAATCTTTAGGTACCTAAAAGGTACTCCGTCCCTTGGTTTATAGTACCCAAAGTGCTCAGGATTTGATCTCAAAGGGTACTCAGACTCAAACTATGCTAGTTGTAACATGGATAGAAAAAACACCTCAGGTGCCTGCCAAATACTTGGAGGAAAACTAGTTTGTTAGAGTGCTAAGAAATAGCAGTCAGTGGCCATGTCCTCAGCTAAGGCTGAATATGTTGCTGCTGCTGGATGTTGTGTAAACATTCTATGGATGAAAAGTCAACTCAGTGACTATGACATCCATTACAAGATGGTACCCATCTTTTGTTACAACACAAGTGTCATTGCTATATCCAACAATCCAGTCCTTCATTCAAGAACCAAGCATATTGATATAAGATATCATTTCATCAAGGACCATATCCTAAAAGAAGATATTAAATTACACTTCGTCCCTACTGAATATCAGCTAGTTGATATATTCACAAAACCCCTAGATGAACCTACTTTCACAAGACTGAAAGCAGAGTTAGGTATGTTGAATATTAATTGATCAGTCTCCCTGATCAAATATGTTCAGTATGGTGTACGTTCTTGTCTTTCCCTGAAACCTTCTCCCTGAACCAAATATGAACTCCGCCAAGACACTGAGGGGCACATTTTTAATGAAGTAACTAAATGCTCTTAATCTTTAGTTACTTTAAAAGTCCCTAGGTTAGTGAACTGCACACATAAATAAGGAACAAATATTTTCCTTGACTAAACGTCATCCAAACAGTCCATGGGCCCCCACGTTCTTCCACGAAACACTAAATAATCCCTTACATGCATTTTAATGCGCACTTCCCACAAGGCAAAATCATTCCCAATATGTCATCATTGCTACCTAACAGTTTCCCATGAACCGTCATGACTTAAAGTGCATGACACAAAACGGCTAAAATGTAGCCGCAAAAGAGGGATAGTGCAAGTGGTGGGTGGTGGCATTAAATGTGGATACCAAAACGTTCTTTAACTTTTTTCAAAATAAAAGGTTTAAAAATATTAAAATGTTTTTACACCTTCATCTATAAATACCCCCACAAAAGGAGTAACACACACAAGTTTTTTCTAAATTGCAAACAAACTCTGCAAAAATTTTCTTTTAAAGCAAAAGTGTGTGTTCTTCAAGTTTTTCTGGGTAAACTCTTTTTTTCAACTCTTTTTCTAGTCAAGGTAGCATCAGTGATCTAAGATATACATCTTAGTAACCATCCATCTTGATAACATATCAAGATTTCATGGCAGCGATCATTGTTGGATTCAACTTTGTGACCATCTGGTCTTGATATTGCTACCGTCCCTTTTTCAAAACAATCAAAAATGGCAGCAACAAAGGCGATCAAATATGCCCCTCAATGTGGTGATTTGACTGTCGAATCCGTGGTCTTTCATAAAAATAACTTTGTGGATAATTTCAAGTACCCACAAAGTGCCCCAGCCTACAAACCAATTTGCAAATTCTTAATGAATTGCCCTTTGGCTGAGGCTTTTACTAAAACGCCTAAAGTATTATACCCTAACTTACTCAAGGAGTTCTGGTGTACTGCTATTGCCTATGAACCAAATGTACTTGCTGATAACTTTGAGGCTCGTCCTCTTAAAGAGTACAAAATTAAGTTTTCAGTGACGAATGGCATAAAGCCATTGACCCTTGACTTCAAAACCTTTATTGAATCCACTGCCTTGATTACAATTCATGACCTATGTGTCTCATCCCTCTCCTGAGGATGTGAAGGCTGAATTGACCAAAATTGTTGATAATCCAATTCTATTGGATAGGACACCCGTCTTAAAAACTGCTTTTCTTGTGGCTTGGAGGATCTTATTTACTTTTGTAATTTAAGTCCTCGGCAGGAGTTACTCATCCACTAAACAGATTAACTCTATTTAGTAAATGATAGCCTATTGTCTCATCACTAGGATAAAGGTTGACATTGGTGAGATCATTTATAGTGATCTCGTAACCAGGCTCACGAGTAAGTCTGGGAAGAAATACGTTTCTTACGCTAGATTTATCTCTTGTGCCTTAGAAGTGTTATTGGTTCCTGAATACACTCAGTATGAAAAACTTAGGAATCTTCCTAGCATCCTGAGTAACTCAAAATTTTTAAAGGACCCATCCAAAGTCGCTGAAATTGA
>BQNB010037848.1:5135-46552 GCA_026074375.1 Tanacetum coccineum | reverse complement strand
CTTAACGATCACGATTAAAAGCAAACGCGTACAATACTAAAAATAAATAGTGAATTTATTGACGACGTACATTGACCCTAAAATACGAGGTGTTATAGTCTTCCCTTGTTAAATGAGACTTGTCCTTAAGGCTTAAGATGCGGCACTTGATGACGGTGCGGTCTTTGTGAAGAGGTGTGGATATTTCTTCCGGAATTGGTCTTTACGTTCCCATGTAAACTCAGGACCTCTCCTGGAGTTCCATTGAACCTTGACAATTGGAACATGGCTTTGCCTTAATTGTTTGACTTCACGATTCATGATTTTGACCGGTTCCTTGACAAAATAAAGCTTGTCATCAATATGGAGTCCATCTAACTGAACGGCTAATGGTTCGTCGGCATAGCACTTCTTCAAGTTGGATACATGAAATGTATTATAAACCCTGCTCAGCTCTTAAGGAAGCTCAATCTTGTAAACAACGGATCCAACCTTTTCTAACACTTTGAAAGGTCCAACATAATTGGGGTTTAGCTTCCCCCGTTTGCCAAAACGTACTACTCCTTTCCAAGGCAAAACCTTGAGCATAACTCTATCTCCAACTTAAAATTCCACCGGCTTACGCTTTAAATCGGCGTAGCTCTTTTATCGATCACGAGCGGCTTGAATTCTTTGTTTGATCTGAATGATTTTCTCATTCGTCTCTTGAACTATTTCTGAACCAGTGAGTTGAACTTCTCCAACCTCGGCCCAATAAACAGGTAAACGACACTTTCGACCATAAAGCGCTTCAAACGGTGTAGCCTTAATGCTAGCATGATTGCTATTGTTATATGAAAACTCGACTAATGGCAAATGGTTAACCCAACCCTTTACAAAGTCGATCACATAAGCACGTAGCATATCCTCGAGAGTTTAAATAGTCCTCTCGCTTTTCCCATCAGTTTGCTGATGATATGCAGTACTCATATCCAAATTCGTACCTAAAGCCTTCTGAAGTAACCTTCAAAAATTTGATGCGAACCTAGGGTCGCGATCATAAATGATTGAGACGGGTATCCCATTCCTTGTGACCACCTCTTTTAGGTACATTCTTGCTAGTTTCTCTATAGGATCAGTTTCCCTCATTGGTACAAAGATGGCAAATATAGTAAGTCCATCAACAATCACCCAAATGGTATCATAACCTTGTGACGAATTAGGAAGCTTCATGATAAAATCCATTGTGATATTATCCCACTTCCATTGAGGTATCTCAGGTTGCACCAACAAAACCGATGGCCTTTATTGTTTAGCCTTGACCTTATCAAAAGTAAAGCATTTGCTAACACAGGTGGCGATGTCAGGTGTGGTCCGGATAATGCAAAAATCATAAGGAAAATGGTCAAAACCGGACAAATCACGAACACGGGGGAACGGATAGAGTGCACAAGAGCCAAAAGTTTCTAGCAAAAGGTCATCAAAAGTCAACCCTTGGTCAACCATGGTCAACTCACAAAATGTCAAAACCCTCAAAAATCCTAAATGAGCCCTTATTGTTAAAACAATTTCATCAAAAGTCCCTAACCCTAACACCGTTATTCGTTTTATTATAAAGAGATAATACCCGGTCGTTATCTCTTATAACTATAACCATTTAACCAAACCGTGGCCCAATCCTTTTTACACCAGGCCCAAGTCAACAACCCAAACCCCTGGGTCAAACAAAGTTATAAAAAGGAAAGAAAAGGCGCGGGAATCTGTTTTACTGTTCATCGTCGTTCTCCTCCATTTACCCTGTCAAAAACAAAGGGTAAAATGCAATTGACGTGGCCAAAAGAAGATTCCAAGTCTAAAGCCACAGCTCGGCAAAGCAAACGTCACATCTCAGCTATGATTTGAGTCAAGAAGGAAGATAAAGGATATGACCACTGGGCTCACTAACAAACAACACAAGGAAGTGGAAAATTACACTAAATCCAGTGTAATAAAAGCACAAAGCCTCTGACTCAAGGAATGCCACGCTGGCAATCCGTGTGCTCACACTTTGATCCAACGGATAAAAAAGAGTATCAAATGATTGCAAGAATTAAAGGGCCAAGATTTAGAGATCAAGGAGGAGGGTGTAAGGGCCTGGAAACCTCCTCTCTTGCCTATAAAAGGAGCTCAGTCCTCACTCACAGCAATAGTTTTTAGTTTTTTAATAGCTTATTTTTATGTAATATTTAGCTTATTGTCTTTTCATTTAAATATAATTTTCTTCTTTTAAGCTTGTATTCAGTCTTAATATCAATAAAAGTTTAGTTTTCATATTGTTCATTTGTTAATTCTTGTTTTTACTTAGATGTATAATGGTTTAAAAAGCTCTTTTATACTCTGACAAAGCTCAGTAAGCTCTTAAACTCATTCATAAACTTGCTATACTCTCAGTTAAGTTCTCAAAGCTTAACTGAGAATATTTACACTCAAATTTCACCCCAAATTTACCACAGCTTATAATGGAAGGGAAGCCAGATTTGGATGGGCTTCCAGGATCCAACCAGCTTATCTTAGGATAAGCTGGAGCTTGTTGATAGCTCATTTGAGCATTTTATAGGCCTTGTTTGAGCAAAGGCAGTTGTAAGTCCTCATTTTCATTTTATAGCTTTAACTTGCATTTTAGCTTAATCCTGCTTATTTCCTGCTTATAGTTGTTTAGAATAGCTTATTAAGTGCTTATAATTGTTGATTGATGCTTATTTAGTTCAATTTCTTAGTTAAATTTCATTTTGTAAGCTTTTGATGTAAAACAGTTCAAAAATACAAAAATAATAGCATAGTTAAGTAGCTTATTAATCTGGCTTATTTGATTGCTTATATTTGTTCATTAAGTTTGTTATAAGTTGTTTAATATCTGGTATTTGATTTGTGATCATTAAATCTCATTTTGATAAGCTGAATTTGGATTTAATGATTATAAAGGGGTGTTTGGGACAGTAGGTAAAATGGGTGAAAATGGGTCAAAACCTGCTTTGTGCTTTTAAGTCAACTTTGATTAGGTAAAATTAGTCCTACAATTCATTTTGTTTAGGTTTTTAAGTGTTAAATCTCAAAATTAAGGTTTTAAGAGTTCATTGTTTGAATCTGTCAAGTTGTAGCTTATTTTAGTTGCTTATTTGATTGTGCTTTAGTTTATTGTGTTTTTGTGTTGTTTTTGTGTTCATGAATGTGTTAAAAAAAGGTTAGAAACAAAGCTTTAAAACCTGCAAGTTTTGTTAGAGTTTTTGCCAAAACTGTCAAAAAAGTGCTAAGAGTTGAAAATTTGAGAAAATGCTTTTTCAAATGCTTATTGTTGCTTATTCAGTGTTTCAAAATGCTTTTTGATTGTTGTTATGTGTTCTATGTAGTCAAATCTCAATCTGTTTGTAGGTCTTAAGTTCATAATGTTCTGTTTGTTTGCTTATTTATAAGCTCAAAAGTAGTGATTTGTCAATATTGTGAAAATTTTCTAAGTGTTGAGAAAATGAACAAACAGCTTTTTCATTAAGCTTTTTAAGGGCTTATTTGTGTTTCAAACTCCTTTTTTGTAATGATTATTGGAGCTTATTGTTAGAGCTTTTTAGTGGTATAACTCTTTAGGCCATAAGGTTCCATCTTTGAGCTTATTTTTAAGCTCAAAAGTGCAACCCTTGCTGTTTGTATGCAGTTTTTCTAGCTTAAGTGCTATTTGGCTTATTTGTGCTTATCTGCTTATTTTCATAGCTTATTTAGGTTTAATTTAGCTTATTAGGTTAGTTTAAGTCAATGTTAGCTTATTTCCTTTAGAGTAGAGCTTATTTGAGCTTATTTGCTATTTAGCCTAAAAATTCTAAGTGTTTTAGCTTTTTAAGTATTCTGCCTTCTTTAGCTTAATATAGTTGCTTATTTTTGCTTGTTTATGCTTATTAGGTATAGTTGAATATCTGTGATAGCTTATTTCTCTTTTAGGATTGCTTATTAGTACTTTAAAAGACCAAACAGTTAGTATTTTTAAGCCTTTAGGATATAAAGGCATTTCTGTCATTTTAAATTGCTTATTTCGTGCTTATTTTTGAGTTTTAAAAAATATTGTCTTCATTAAAGTTGTGTTTTTACAGCTTATTTATAAGCTGAGTTAAAAAGTTTTTTTTAAAAAAAAGCAAAAGGGGAATTGGGGAAGTTGAGGGTGAGCAGGACTCGAACCCTCAACCTCAACCCATTTCAACCCTTTCACACACACACTCTTTACCGCTGCGCCCTTGGGACTTTTTCGTTAAAGTCTCAAGGGCCTTGGTATTTAACACCTTTTTGAGGCTCATTTCCATAAATAAGCCGTAGCTTATTTATGGCTTTTTAGAGCTTATTCGTTAAGCTGGGACATCCAGCTTATTTTTCCTAGGCCTTTCACATCATTTAGGACTTTTCTTGTTTTTTTTAGAATTTTTCATTAATAATTGTTATTTTTAATCATTTTTCGTAGATTAAATATTTAAAAAGTCATTAAAAAATAGAAGAAGTTTTCAGAAAATTACAAAAAATAGTTTTTAGTTTTAGATTAAATACTTTTAGATTTACAAGCATTAAAATCATGTTCACCACTTTTAGATTTTTATTTTGATTTTTAGCTTCTAAAATTAGTTTTATAAAATAGATTTTTATTATAAAAAGTAGTTAAAAATATTTTTCTGAGTTTTTATCATATTTTAGACTTTTCTAAGGAAGAATGTCATTTTTAGAATTTTTAGGAGTTAATTTGTTATTTTCTAGGATTTTTAATAGATTAAATTAGTTTTTAATTCATAAAAAATTATTAAAAAGCCAAAAAAATATAAATCTTTTTTAGAAAATTTTCTTTTGTCATTTTTGAGGTTTACATGCATTAAAATCTTTTGTAGGGTTTTAACTCGAATTAGTTGATAATTTAGCGCGTTTTTAGGATCCCGGTTTTGCATTATTAGTTAAATTAGTGTTCCCTTAGTTAATTTTAGTGTAAATTGCATCAATTTTCCCATAGCCTTAGAAATCCAATCATAATCTTGTCCCATTCAAGCATCGATTATCAAAACGACTTTCGACTTTCCATTGCATTCCTCATCGGGGATAACGACCCGGGAATCATACTCTCGGATTACAATAATTGTGATTTTTTGATTCCTACCCTCTTATCTTTATATATTATATATTATAAGTAAATCTTATATTTATATTTATATATTATATATTATTAAAAAGGTGTAAGATCAGAACGAAATTAAACCGGAATCAGTTTTTGGCGCCGTTTCCATTGAGGTATATCGGGTTGTACCAACAATCCTGATGGCCTTTGATGTTCAGCCTTGACCTTAGCACAAGTCAAACATTTGCTAACATAGGTGGCGATGTTGGCATTCATATTGGGCTACCAATATAGCTTCTTCATGTCCTGATACATTTTGTCAGAACCCGGATGAATAGAGTATTTTGACTTGAGGGACTCGTGCATGATCACGGTCCTCAAATTACCATAACATGGCAACCAACTCCTACCATTGAAGCATAGAGTTCCATCCGCACGGGGTTCCAACTTTTCCGTTTTAAATTTCTTCGGATCCTTAGAATTTTTAAGCAACATACCTCCAACATCTTCGTTCTTGATATTCTCTGGTTTTCGTGCTTCAGTCTGAGCATTTAGGATTTGTTTAGGAAGATCCAAGCCAATAGTCATCACTAAGGCTCGAACTCTTAATGGTTTACTCTGCTCCTTCCTGCTCAAAGCATCATCAACAACATTCGCTTTCCCCGGGTGGTAACGGATCTCACACTCGTAATCACTAAGCAGTTCTAACCAGCGACCCTGCCTCATATTCAGCTCCTTTTGATTAAGAATATGTTGTAGACTCTTGTGATCCGTAAACACCGTACACTTGGTTCCGTACAAATAGTGTCTCCAAAGTTTCAGAGAAAACACTACCGATCCAAGTTCCAAATCATGAGTTGTATAGTTCTTCTCATGAATTTTTAATTGGCGTGATGCATAAGAAATTACTTTCTCTCTTTGCATTAATACAACACCCAATCCCTTATGCGACGCATCGCAATAGACTACAAAATCTTCGCTTCCCTCAGGTAAAGCCAGAATTGGCGCACTGCACAACTTCTGCTTTAATAACTGGAAGGCGGCTTCCTGCTTGTCTCCCCAATCGAACTTAACTCCTTTCTGAGTAAGCTTGGTCATCGACTTGGCAATCTTTGAAAATCCTTCGATGAATCTTCGGTAATACCCAGCGAGACCTAAGAATTGGCGAATCTCCGTTGGTGTTTTAGGAGATTCCCAGTCCTTTATGGATTCGATTTTGGTGGGGTCCACATGAATGCCTTGCCTATCAATCATGTGGCCAAGAAATTATACCTTAGGAATCCAAAATTCATATTTAGATAACTTAGCATACAACTTCTCTTTCTTAAGCAATTCTAGAACTGCCTTAAGGTGTTCTTCATGCTTCTTTTTGTTTTTAGAGTAGATAAGGATATCGTCAATAAAGACAATCACAAATTTATCTAAAATGGCTTGCACAAGCGGTTCATGAGGTCCATAAACACCGTTGGTGCATTCGTCAAGCCAAATGGCATAACTTGGAACTCGTAATGACCATATCGAGTTCGGAATGCCGTTTTTGGAATATCCTCTTCCCGTACTCGAAGATGGTGATAACCTGATCACAGGTCTATCTTAGAATAAATACTGGATCCTTGTAGTTGATCAAATAATTCGTCAATCCTTGGGAGTGGATAACGATTCTTCACTGTCAGCTTGTTCAGTTCCCGATAGTCGATGCACATTCGAAATGATCCATCCTTCTTTTTGACAAACAAGACCGGAGCTCCCCAAGGTGAGGAACTAGGTCTTATAAAGCCCTTGTTAAATAGTTCTTTCAGTTGCTCCGACAACTCTTTCATTTCAGAAGGCGCCAATCGATAAGGTGCCTGTGCTACAGGTGCAGCACCAGGTATCAGATCGATTTGAAATTCCACTTGTCGAGTCAGAAGAAGACCCAAGTCCTCAGGGAATACATCAAGAAAATCTTGAACTATTGGTACGTCCTCAAGTCGCTTCTTCTCTGACTTGTCTTCCGTCTCCTTTGTAGTAACGTTTGCCAAAAAGACTAGACATCATTTTAGCATGTATTCTTGTATTTTGGTGTACGAGATAATGTGCAGACGAGCCTCGTTTCCCTGGTTTCTTCCGTCACCGTGAACGATTAGAGTTTCATTTCCCCATGGGATACGAACGATCTTCTCGGCACACACAATGATTTCTTGGTACTTTACCAACCGATCCATACCAATTATAGCGTCGAAACTACCAAGTTCTACGGGCATTAAGTCTATCTTGAATGGGTGGTTCAGGATGTTTAATGTACAACCCCTAAGGATAGTGTTCAACCCAATTATTCTCTCGTCGGCTAGTTTAACGTCATAATAGTGATCTAATGCAGTTGGTGTGATATCAATTTGGGGGCTAAATGTAGTAGACACAAAACTCCTATCAGCACCAGTATTGAATAAGATAAAAGCATAGCGGTTGTTTAGAAGGAACGTACCCGTCACGACGTTGGAGTCTGGGTTTGTCCCGGCATGGCCTACCGCATACACTTTCGCTGGAGCATTAACATTTCTAGCTAAGTTGCCTCGATTGTTGTTATTCTTCAGTTTTGGACATTCCTTCTTAAAATGTCCTTGGGCACCACATTCATAGCAAGTAGGCTTCTGACCTATCCCAGTGCCTCTTTGGTTATTAGTAGTGTTGGCATTAGCAGGACTCCTGCAATCACGGGCCAGATGGCCAACTCGATTGTACTTGTGGCATTTGGGAGCACACGGACCACCGTGGTGATAATTGCACTTAGGGCATAGGGGTTTAGATCCCCCGTATAGCTTCTTCTCACTAGTCCCTGCAGCATAAGCTATACCGGTGTTCTACCTCTTGTTTTGTGGTTGTTGTTGTTGTTGGTTATTATCTTGCTTTCTCTTATTCTCTGTCTGACGATCAGCAAAAGCGCGGATTTTCTTATCCATTAGTTCGGTTGCGATTTCAACTGCTTCTTGCATTGTCTTTGGTTTAGACGCTACTACACTCCTATGAATCATGTCGGGAAGACCACCAACATATTTTTCAATTTTATCAGATTCTTCAGGAAACATCCTCCCGCACAACAAAGCCAATTCCTGAAAGCGTTGGGTATAACTTGTCAAGTCAGTACCCTTCACCTTCAGATCCCAAATCTCCATTTCCAGTTTCTTGATTTCATTTCGAGGACAGTATTTGTCAGTCATCATTTTCATGAGTGTTTTCCAAGGCATACCGTAAGCGGCATCATGACCAACTGTCTTGACATGAGTGTTCCACCATGTTAAAGCAACTGAATGGAGAGTGCAAGTAGCAAACTTGACTTGATTCTCAACTGTACAATTACTGATGTGGAAAACAGACTCCATTCTTTCAAACCATTGAGATAGACCGGCAACTCCTTCCGTGCCTTTGAAGTTTAATGGTTGACATTTGAGAAAGTCAGTGTAAGTACATTCACGGGCAGTTCGTTCTGTCCTTCTAACACCCGCTCCTGAAATATGGCTATCATCGCCATTCGTATTTCTGTCAGCATCACGTGCTGCCAAAGCGGCAGTAACGCCTTGGTAGTTGCTCATCAGTCACAGGAGTAGCGGTGGGGGTTGTTATGGCTGGTGATGATCTTGTGGTTCTTTTTGGTGCCATTTTCTTCAAATCACAAGAAAAATTAATACTCGTTAGATTTTATACAATCATAACCGCAACATGAAATATACACAATAAATAAAGTCAGATCACATCACATAGTGAAATATACAACTAAATTGAAGTTAACAATGGTGTAGTTAAATCGACATTCATTCATAATAAATTCGATTACAGACATGACATGATACATCCATTCCATATATAATCTGGAAAACATACATGACCGATTCGGTTACAAAATGATCACTACCATTAAGTTACAAGATGAAAATAAAACCTAAGCAATATAGCGAGAGTTACCCTGTATACTTTGTTAGGTATACAACGAGCTAGACATAACCAGATCTAAGAACTACTACCGGCCTCCTCCGGTACATCAGGATATGTTGGATCCCTAACGGGTCTCTGTTGACTCTGTAGTGTTGCCATCTGAGTCTGCAATGTCCTTAGCAGAGTTAGTACCTCTGCGAGCTATGCCTGTCGTCTGCGGTCTGCAGCCCACATATCTCTAATCTCAGTCTGCTGTGCTAAAACCGTATTCCATAGTGGGTTAACCTTAGAGCGTACCGTATCACTGGCATCAATAGACTGTACCCAAGCCTCACGAGAAGCTCTGGCCTCACTATCCATAAGTCTAGCTGTGCGAGCATGGGTGCGCCTATCACTATGTAGCAAGTTGAGCTGACCGCTCATCAACAATCTATCATCCTGTGCATCATTGAGTCTCCCATAAATCTCATCAATATCCTGCCTAACAGTAGTGAAAAAATCTTTCATCCTCTGACCCAACTCTGCTATATCAGTCACTGGTATCTCCTCTATAATCTCATCTGGATCCACCCAGAAGTTAGTAATCTCGTAACCTATCTCCCTGTCTGGGTCATGTCTAATCTCGGCATCGAGAGTGCCAACAAAACCATAATCTGCTCTAAAGCCTCCAGTAGGCCTAGTACTAGGAGCAGATGAACACTCTCCGACCTTATATATGGGACCGAGAGCAATGCATAACCTCTTCTAAGGTGGTAACGTAACCTTGGGAACATCTAATCTATAGTTAGTAGAGGGTAGAAGCAAAGGTGGTGATGATGTAGGTAATAGTATAGGTAAAAGTGGTGGTGTCCCTAATGGTGGTGTCTCTGATCGAGGTGCTAAGATGTAGGTGGATGTTGTAGCAGCTCTTATCATGGCCAGAGATGCCATGGTATGTGGAAGTACAATAGGTAGTAGTAGTGGTAGTGGAGGGAATATTATGGGGACTCGGCTCTTAACCGGATTCATAGCAGCTCTGTTGCCTATAAAGACGTGGGTAGGGACATAGAGGTAGTGATGAAGGTGATATAGATAATAGTGATGATACTGGTAGTGGTGGGGATGGTATCTGCGGTAGTGGTAATGATTATGATGTAAGTGGTGATAGTGGTGGAGTAGATATGGCCAAAAGTGTATCAACCTCTACCTTAGACAGAAATGGTATAGGTGTTTGAGCTTGGATAAACATCCTGGCAGTGGTACGATGTGCAGGTGGTGGGACAGAGTTGGCCGAAGCTAGGGTGTTCTCCTCTCTTCCTCATCAACGTTCCTAGTCCTCCTCTCTTCATCTGCATTCATCTCTTCCCCCTTCCCTTATTGAAGGACTCCTCCTCCTTATCATCATCATCATCTTTGTCAATGGGATAGTCAACTAGATCCTCCTTAAGATCCTCGTCATCCTCCTTCGAACCCTCCTCGGGATCAGACTTAGTAATATAACTCGGTGAATCAGCAGTGGGTGAGACAGCAGCAGGCAGTGGCTGCTCCTCAGCTAGAAGCACATCATCCTCAGGTGGCATAAACTCTAGGTATACAGGCTCAGGAATGAAATATGGTAAAGTGTGGCTCTGCATAGTGGGCCTCTACATATGCATTAAGTGTCCTTGATCACGTCCCTGAATTAACATCGTTATAAAATATATAATATATAGATACGTACTAATAAGGTAGATAATCAATAATAGTATAGTGAGTATTTTCCGTCGGGTTCTAGAAAATCGCTTTTAACCAAAGCAATTATCAAAAACCTCTCTGGTCGTTTCCTCGGCAAGAAGTGAATGGAAATCTACGTTCAAGTTGTAAATCGAGCTTGAATAGCATAAAAGTTTTTTTTGGGTTTGGTTTTCTAAATCTACTAAAAGGGAAAGCATATAAAAGGGAAACTAAACTTTTGGATTTAAACTATTTTTAAACTAATATTAATTTTAAGATTAAAAACTACAAGATTATACTAAAGTTGATCTAAAAGATATAAATGACAAAAATGCTTGCTAAGTGACGTGAAATGTTCATTAAGTGCGGGTTTAAGGTTTAAATTAAATCCGTCGAAAACAAATTTTAAGAAAATTAAATGACAAGTAAAGTAAAATGCTTTTTAATAATATAAATTAATGACAAGTATTTAAATTGCATTAAAAATAAATGACGATTTAAATGGAAAATTCTAATGGACTATTAATTTTTTCAACCTTTTTAAACCGTACCTATAATTCCAAATCACTAATCACTTAGCAAGCACTAATGAACTACTCACTAATCATAACAAATAAACTAGCAACAATCATAAGATCAAACATAAACATTTTTTAAGCTAATTATTCTAAACTACTAGTATTAAAAAGGGGAAAAAGGGTAACCGAATGAAGAACCGCATTGTTATATAACCACCGATTTACAAACTTAATAAACAAATAAGTTATCACTTTAAAGCTTTTACTTTACTAATTAGCTAATAAAGGTGTCAACTTTATCCACTAATTATTTTCATAAAAACTATAAAGATCAAAACCTTATTTATTTATCAACCTTATAAGACCCTTAAGCTCCGGCCTTAGATGTAGAAGGATGGAATAAGAAATAAGACATGAAAAGTTAGAACAAAATAAGCTAATAAAAAGATGAGAAACTTTATATCTAAATCTACCCGAAACTAAGGTGTTCAATCAAATTGAAACTCGGATGGGTATATTTATGGATTAGATCGAAGAAATTAAGCTGGAATTAAAACTAAAATTAATGCTAAAATAAGCTAGAATTTAGATCTATGATTTTTAGAATCTTAATCCACCCGAAACTAAGGATGTTCAATCAGTGACAAGGATGGTTTATTTAAGGCATTAGGATCTTAAAAAACAAATAAGCATAGAAAAATAAGCACTCAAAATTAAGCTAAAATAAGCTCATCTCAAAAGCTCTTAATCAAAAAACAATATAAAATCAGCTAGGTCTAAATAAGCTATTAAGTGCTTTTTAGAATATAAGCTTAAGAAGATCGGATCCAAAAATAAGCTATAGCTGAGCTTATTTAGGAAATAAGCAAATGAAGAGAAATGTAGAAGTAGAAGCATAAAAAATAAGCATCAAGAAATAATAAGCATTAAATAAAAACCAACCTTAAATATCTTCATTAATAAGCTCAAAAAATCTTGATTACAATAAGCTAAATAAGCTTTTAAAAGCTTTTACAATAAGCTAAATACTAAATTACACTACTCCTAAAAACTAACCTACACTACTAATTTTAATAACTAAATTTACTCTCAAATCTAACACCCTCAAATCACAGCTGCGTCTTGTATTTTTAGCCCAAAGTGGGTGAGGGCAATTTCGTCTTTTTAGGTACACAGCCACTCACAATCCAGATCTGGGGGGTATTTTAGTCATTTTGCACTCTACCAACCACCTCATTATTGCACACGCCTACCTCGTACTGACTGCTACAGTACCTCGGACTGACACACGCCAGTGCCACGTGTCACACGCTGATTGGTCTGCCTCTCCTGTACAGTTACTGTATGACAGTGTACTGGCACTCGTACCTCGTACTGCCACCTCGTAGGCTTTCAGTACATCGTTCCTGCATATTGACTCCTAATCATTAGAAGCGTCACGTGTCACCACTTGAGTGGTGCTACGTGGCATTTTTACTATCAACCACCGTTGTTCAACGGCCGCCGGACATCGGTCAACGGTGGTCATCGACGGTGGTCACGGTGGTCAAGACCGCCGGGACACGGTTCTACGGCGGGCCGGTCAACGACGGACAAGGGGCGACCCCACCGTTGACCACCGCCGGACCACCGGTCAACCACCGGTCAACGGTGGTTGACGGGGATGTAACTGGGGGCGGGTGGGTATTGGGTCGGGTCGAGTCGGGTATTGGGCCGGCTCGAGTCGGGTATAGGCCGGGTCTGGGTCGGGTCATGGGTCGGGTCATGGGTCGGGTCGGGTCGTAAGGTGGGTCGTGAGGGGAATAAATCCCCCTGGGCATGATCATAACTTCGGTTCTTTTATATGAGAAGCCTGGCGTACCGTTGGGGCTAGTGCTTAGTTCTACTTATATTATGTAAAAAATAAATATATAACCTTCTTCCATTGGGTTCAGGCTTATTAATGATAAAGGTGCAAACCAGGGACAAAAAAGGTTCATAAAAAAAGGTTAAAATATGAAAGGCCGGTACCGTTGGACTCGTTTTTTCGTGCTCTTTCCAATGGTGTGATCGAGGAATATTCACGACTTCATTTGGACCTCGATAAATGTGAAAACGTCGTCGAAAGTCACCCGAAAATTACGTTTTTGTGCTTCGTTTTCAATCCTTTTTACCTGTAAGACATAAAAACACAATACAAACATATTTGCAACATAATTATCTATATTTTAGTGTTTTTAGTCTTGTTAGTGTTTTACGGGCACAAAAAAATGTATATTTGTGAAATATCAAATCCCTCCCACATAAAAACCAATTGCTGGTCCCTCACGCAATGTAAAAACAATACCCGAAAATAAATAACTTTATCCCCTTTAAACTTATGACCCCCTCACAATCAAACAAGAACAGAAAAGGCCCAATACAAAGGTTTCAAAATCATTCAATTCGCAAGCACCCCACGGTTTTTTAAACACTTATTGAATACTAAATTAAGATTAACAATTTCTATAGAATTTATTTTAAAAGGCTTAAGAATAGGAGTTCGTCATCCTTGACTTTTCACAATCCCCAAACTAAGCTTAAAACGAAATCACTGCTAAGTACAAGTTAGGATGCTAACACTACTCATATTTGTAACTTGTAAACTTTTCACTCCGTACAAGTTTTATTTATTAAGTGAATGTGCTATTTCGAATTTCAACCATGGATCAACTTATTACAAAAACTATGTTTCACGTTCCACCCGAGAAGATTGATTTTGAAGGCGAGATCATCCCATGTAGCGATTTTCGTCTCGGTTCATCCCAACTAATCGGCTAAGTGACCGGGCTTTGGGACACCTAACGGAGAATAGTTATCGGGATCTCGGACCTTCGGTTTCAAAATCCTAAGGTTTTTAGTTTACACATATCTTGTTTGGAAAAATCAGACAATCATAAAAGATTAGTCTTAGTGCAAAAGCATATTTAAATTTAATAAAAATAATTTTCCACTTACTAAGCAACATAAACTATTAAACCTCGGTCCTTTAGAAGGCTACAACATCGGCCACGCCTCCGACACGATGTAGCAAACATATTTCGACCTTGGATTATTATCATTATTATATATTTTTTTTATTATTATTATTATTATTTTTTTCGTACATTTTTTTTTTGCTATAATCATAATATATCACCGGTGCCTTTTATCTCGAAGCCACATCGATAGCGAGTCGACAAGAGGTTATTCTACTTATTATGACACCGGCCCCCACCTTATATGAAGACTTCAACATCGGCCACGCCTCCGACACGATGAAGTAATCTGGCGAAGATATTTATTTTACTTATTAATCTTTTATTTATTTATTTGCAACATTAATCGAAGAGAAAATACATTTTTAGAAAATTTAAATATAAATTTGAACTAAGACTAAATTTATTCGACTACATTCTTTATTCAAAAATAGTTGATTTAAGTCTAATTTTCAAAGATAGCACGTATTATTAGTCAAAGAGAAGCTTAAAACGGGGAGAAAAAGCGACAAATTACATACATGAGCTCTTAAGATTTCCAAATAATCCTTGTTTAGCATCCAACTTCTACTTAACACTATCATTTTTCGTTCTTTGCAAAATTTTAAAGTTAAGCAAACGCTAAGTCTAAAAAGCTAAGGGGAAAGCTAGAGTTTTAAACTCGGTCAAATCAAAAGCTACCTAATTCTACGGGCCTACTTATTACTATATATTTATATTTTAATCAATTTTTTTTATTTTTTATTTTTCAAAATAAAACAATAAAAAATTTAAAATTTTGGTCAAAACGGGGTTGCGCGGGACACAGCAAGACACAGGTATGATCACATTTTGATAGAAATCCCCCCCACACTTAGAATGGAACATTGGCCTCAATGTTCAAAAATATCGGGTTTTACCCCCACACTTAGGAACGAAAAAGGCAAATGCAAAAAATTCCAAGTGTGAAAAGGGAAGCACAATAATATTCATGATCAGGATTAAGGATTCCAAAATAAGCAAAGATCGAAGACCGGACGATTGGAGGATTGAAAACGAGCACGGGTCTTCATGATCTTGAGGAATCCTGCAAAAACGATACCACAAACCATAGAAAGAAGCACGCCCCCACACTTAGGCTATAAAATCACACGCTTATTCATTATTATTACTAAATAAAATACTATTACTACTAGGATAAGCATGGGTTGCCACCCACGAAGCGCTTATTTTTGTTAACCGAGTCTTGAGCCTGACTCGATCCCCCACACTTGAGCTTGGTCAAGGAGGATAGAAATGGAGATACGGGACATCCAAGTGAGGAATGTCCCCTCCAGAAATCATCATCGGGCTTTCAGAAAAATCAAAAGTGATTTTGGCCTGATGAGATGAGAAAGGAGAAGAGAAAATACAGGTTGACACTTTTCCTCGTTTTCGGATGGAATAACGGGAGTAAAAAGGTCAAACACTGGACAGGGGGGGGGTGGGGGGGCAAAAAGATTAGGCATAAGAACATCATGTTCAGAAATGTCACCCACCACTTTCTTAGTAACAACGCCCGCATCGGGTTCAAAATTAAAGCAAATCTCAACATCCGGGTTCTGGATGGAGGACGGGTAGAGATGGATCATTAAAATGATCTAGAGAAAAATAGACTCTTTTTGGAAGGGGGGAAGGGGATCATTGCTAAGCAATTCTTCAAGAAAACGGATATCCCCTTCCGAGTCATAGTCGTCATTCTTAATGCCCGGAGGCATCGAGTCATCAGAAGTAAGAAATAAATCAATCTCCTCTATATGAGGGTCACTATCCTCAACTGGGATAGGAGATGGAGAGGGAGACTCGATAATCGTATCAACATTTTCAGAATTACGTTCTTTCGACGGTCGTGGAGATGAATTATCATACGACAAATTCTCAACAAGACGGATTTCTTCCTCTAGATCAAAGTCGGCTTCCTCAATTCTCGGTGGAATTAGATCGATATGAGCGAGTTCACCGGAGAACTCCTCGAGAAGATAATCAAACTTAGGAGAAGACTCAATCAAAGTATCTTGATTAAGCAAAGATTTGATAAGATTAGACTCGGCATTAAAGGAATGTGGATCTATCTTGGTATAAATGATTTCTTCGTGATCAAAAAGAGGGTTTGAATACATTTTGAAATTTTCTTTCGGAACGTCCTCATTAGAAAGTGACTTGTCATCACTAGAGGTGAAATCGTCATTAGAATCAAAGAGAGGATTAGAGAAAGTCATAAAATCATCACAAACTGGCATATCACACTCACTTTCATTATCGGAAAAATCCTCGGACTCACTTGGGATTGGGACAAGGTTCTCAACACTAGACTTTATTACTTTGTCCGATTCCGTTTCCGAAATAGTGTCAAGATGCTTATCCCCCATACTTAGAGAGTTATCGGGCTCCTCGGTCGGTAAGTCGGGTGTGATTGCTTTAGGCTTTCTATATATAATAGTATACTCATCATCATCAGCCATAGGAAAATTCCAATTTAGAAGAAAACTTTGAGCTACCGACTCCTCCTGCTCTGCCTGTTTTGGTTGAATTCTTTTAAGAATTTATAAATCATTCATAAGCTTAAGTAGCAATTATTGCATAACTTCATGTTGATTCTGTTCTTCTTCTACAGCTTGCTTAATTTTAAGAAATCTCTCCTCAGTTAGCAATAAAGCCATGCACTTTTCTTTAGGAGGTATATGATCATACTCCTTTAAAAAGGCTTGAATAGTTTCCATTAAGTTTTCTTTAGCTTGCAACATTTCTGTATCCGTTGCTTGAGGAGGTTGATGAATTACGAGAAACTGCGAGGGTTGATATTGGTCAAAACCGGAATAAATAGGATTATAACAAAAATTAGGATCATAATTTTGGTTCATCGGTTGACACTGAAAATTTTCATGAAGAACCCCGTAATTTTCACAAGGAAATTTTTGTGGCTGACTCGGAAAATAATGTAGAGGTTGGTTAAATCCAAAGTCTTGATTGTAACAAGGACCCTGATCAAAGACGGGTGTGTTCCCTGTTTGACAATCGAAGCCCGGATGAGAGTTCCCTCTATAAAATTTTCACGGGTATGTCTCGTATTGTGGAGGTTGGTTGAAGAAGTTCGGTGTTTCATTATAAGAATAAGGATTTGGGTCATAGACAAACTCATTTTTGGATCCTACACTGCTACAGCTCGGACAGTTTCCACCATTAAACGGACCTCCACAATACGAGCAACCAAAATGATTATACGAAGACATGTCGAAGAATTAAACGGATAAGAGGATAAAAAAGATAAAAATTAAATGTAATACGAGGATAAAGAAGAATATTTTTAGATTTTAAAAATAATATATGAGAAAAGAAATTAAAATAAGAAAGAAAAATATTTTTGGTAACCGAAAATTAAACGTGCACGGTAGCTCTCTAAAAATACGTACAAGAAAGCGGAGGAGTTGGTAAGCGCGAGGCGCTATTTAGAATAACCCTTCTCCTTTTGGGTTATGTTCTTAGGATCAAACCCGCCTTAAACTTTCCTTATAGTTCGTAACCTAGAGGTGAGCCGAAACAATGATTAACAAACGGTTATTTTTATTATTAAAATAAAAGAAAAAATATTTTTTTATTTTTATGGTTTTATTAAGAAAATATTCACAAATAAAAAATGATAACTTCACAAGGAAGGGTCTTCAAAACACTAATCTTCGAACGAAACACGATAATCGTAACACACTTCCCCGGCAACGGCGCCATTTATTTGATCCCATCCGAACACACTATATATAATATAATATATAAGTATATAAGGATAAGACAATTATAGTATAGTAACTATTTTCCGTCGGATTTAAGATAAACGCTTTTAACCAAAACGTTATATCAAAAACCTCCCGGGTCGTTTTCCCTTGACGAAGTGCGAATTGAGAATCGGTTAAGTCCGTGATCGCGCGATTTGAATGGTTTTAAATTTTTGAATTGATTATCTATTTCTACAATTAGAAGAACATAAATAATATAAAGAAAAATTAACGACTAAGCAATTTAAACAAGTAAGCACTAAACATTAACGGGAATTAAAGAAACGTGACAATTAAAATCTAAATTATCTAAAATTAAACCTAAAATGATTTTTTAAACTTTTACTAATCCTAATTACTAACTTGTAAGGAAAAGCTAAGGAAATCCAAAACCGAGGGTGCGTAAAGTAAAAAATGAAGAAAACGAGAACGGGAATCAAATCCCGTTCTTTAAAAAGTGAAATTATAAATTTTTAACCCTACGAGAGTAAATTTAAATCCTAAACCTAAAATATGATAAAGAAAATTTTTATAAAAAAGTTTTTTTTTTTTTTCTATTTTTTATGATTTTTAAAGTTTTTAATGAAAATAAATAATTAAAAATACTAAACGTTGAATTAAAAATCTAATAAAATTACTAAAAGTAGCTTATGATAAGCAAAATGTAGGAAAAATATAAAATCCTAAAGTGCTAAACTCAATAAGCCGGGCAAAAGCTTATAAGCACTCGAAGTGCTTTTTTTATAACAAAGCTCAAAAAAGTGATAAAAGAATTGAAAGTGCACCTTAGGACGTAAAAGTCCCAAGGGCGCAGTGGTAAGTGTGTTGTGTGTTATAAAAGGGTTGAGGTCCAGGGTTCGAGCCTTGCTCACTCTGGATTTCCCCTCTTCCCTTTTTTTATTTTGCAAAAACTTTGAAAAGCAAAATTGTAGAACAGCTAAAAATAAGCAACATTTATAAAAGAAGCTTTTTATGAATCCTACTAAATAAGCTGGAAAGAGGCTAAAAAGCAAACAGATTATACTTAAAAGGAAATTTGGCCTTTTACTAAACTAAGCTAGCTAGAAACTTTGATTAAGCTAAAAACTAGGACTAAATAAGCCACCTACAACTATAACTAACCTAATTAAGCAAATCTAAACTGAAAGTAAGCAAAAACAAAAGCCATAAGCTGAAAGATTCTAATAAGCACTTATGAGGAAACAGGTTACAAAACAGACAACCAGCAAACTTTGAGCTTATTTTTAAGCACACAAACGGATCCTTATGGAAATATGGCTTGTACTAGCTTAAACTATGACCTAAAAGCTATCTAAAACTACTTTTAAAAAGTATTTTGAAAGTCAAATAATCAATGAAAAAGCTAGTTGAAAAAGCTGAAAATTCATTTCACTCTATTTTTGGTTTTTGAATAAAAAGACAAAGTGTTATTTTTAGACTTAAAAACAGTTAAGCAAATAAGCTTTTTACTACCAAATAAGCACAAACAGATCTAATATAGCCTAAACTCTACTTGTGCACTAAGTTTTAAACCCTAACAACTATTTTAACCCTCTGATTTTTGAGCTTGAAATTAGCTACTTGTCTATGATCCTATCTGATGCATTTTGCACATAAGCAATCAACACTTAAATCTTATAAATGCAGACTTTAAATCTATAATACTACACTTATAAAACTACAAACTAAGAGCAAGGAGAACAAAACTAACAGCTAAAATAGATTTGAGCTTAAAATGCTAGTATAACTGAACTAAGGCTAACAGATTAAAACTACCAACTATAAGCCTATAGACAACTTGATTCTAATCAACAAATAACCTTAAATCCTTTAATTATAAACCTCAAAGTAAAGTTTTAAATCAATTTAAAAGAGCAAAAGGCTCTTAGCAGTACTAACTAAGGTTAAAACTGCCTTGACCCAAACACCCCCTTAAATCACAAAAAAAAACATTTTCAGCTTATATTTTTAAGATTTAAAGCACAAATATCAACTACCAGATAGTAGACAGCTTATAACCAACATAATGAACATGATTAAGCAAACAGATAAGCCAGGGCAACAAGCTATAATACTATGCTACTATTTTTTTACTTTTTATGACAGATTTATGATTATAAGTTGCAAACTAAATTCTAAGCTAACAAGTGAACTCAAAAAGCAACAAACAATATTATTAAACAGAATTAAGCTAAATGAAACAGTAATAAGCTGCTACAAACAGATTAAGCTAATTATGCAGATTATGACTAAGAGTATAAAAAGACAGATAAGTAAATAACAAAGGAAAAGAAAATGGTACCTCACACCTCAGCTAAACAGAGGTGAGTGCTCTTAACCGAGCTCAGACAAACAGCTTAAGCTTATAGCTTAAGCTTATTTCCAAACCCTAGTCTAATCCTAATGCTTGACCATCAAGCACTAATACCTACTTGAAAACTCTGAGCAGCCATCCAATTCCTTTGAGTTTTCAAGCATATAATGAGCTTTTAGTAGCTTATGAGTGAATTTTGAGCTTATGAAACAGTAAGAGCTTATTTAGATCATTTTAGCATAAAAAAGTAAGCTTATTAAAAGACAAATTGCATAAGAAGAACACTTAAACTTTCATTAATAGAAAACTGAGTTACAATATTGAAAATGAAACGTTACATGAAATGAAAATACAAATAAGCTAAATTGACATAAGCTAAAATTATTTAAAAACTACTAAAAAGCTAAAAACTATCTAACATCTAACTGTGAGTGAGGAGAGCTCTATTTATAGGAGCTGAGTGAAGCTTATAGGTCCTCAAAGATGCTCCTCTTGCAAACTGATCTTGACCATTAAATTCGAGAGTGTAGTTAAGTTTATGATTATATTTTGAGCTTTTGAAATAGTAATAAGAGGTATTCAAACATTTTGTAAATAAGTGAAAAACAGAATTAACAAAGGAACTTTTAATGAAAAACAACTTTTATTGATAACTGAAATGAGTACAAATTGTTGGAAAAGAAATTACATTTAACTAAAAAGCTATAAGTTGAAATTACATGAAAAATAAGCTACAATTAAACTAGAAGCTACACTAAAAACTACTCCTAGATAATTTGTGTGAGTGAGGAGTAAGCTCTATTTATAGCCATGAGGAGATGATTCTAGATCTAAGGACGCTCCTCCTTCATCTAATCATAGCCCTTGGTTTCTAACCGCCTTCAATCCATCAATCTGAACCATTGATTTGATCACCACGTCATATTATCCAATAGAATAGCTATGGATCGCCAAGTTGTTATTCTAATTTGTCATTGCTTACGTGGCAGGCTTCTAGAAGGGTTAATTTCACTTAAACGAGGGTAATTAGGGCAGGGTGATTTTGGGGACAGAAAATGAATAGTAAAAGGGTTTGGCACCCTTTTTCTTTTCTTATATCATTGTTTGACCAGGGTTTTGAAAAAACGTTGACTTGGGCTGTGTTATATGAAAAGGAAATTGGGCCGTGGGATTTGGTTTGGGCTCGGGTAAAAGAAAAGGGTTTTTGGGTTTGGTTTATTAATAAGATTTAACGACCGTTAGTCTTTTATATTAAAAGGACTAACGGTGTTATTAATTTTAGGACATGTGGTGCAATTGATTTAACAATAAGGGTTATTTGTGTATTTTTAAGGTTTTGTCATTTTGTGGTTGACCAAGGTTTGACCATTGTTGACTTTTTGTTGACCTTTTACTAGAAAACTTCTGGCACTTGTGCACTCTTTCCCTCTCGTGTTCGTTTTTGTCCGGTTTTGACTCTTTTTTTGTGATATTTGCAATATATGTACCTACACATTCACAAAAGATAAAATACACATATACAAGTATTTTTATGCACATTTTCATCTTTTAGGGTTTGCTTTGATACAAAAAGGATATGTGATTTCTCACATATCAGCATCGGGACGATCTGACCTAATTTATGCCTATAAATACAACCTTATAACTTTGTTTTTTTATAAGCTTGAAACCCTAAAACCAATTTTGGAGACTTTAGAGATTGTTTTCCCTTGTTTTTCATGGTGTAATTCCATCCCATAACATCATATGATTCTGTGTTTGTCTTATCAATTCCTTTAACATGATGAATCCCAATTACATGATTATTATGTCTTATGATTTGATTTATGCTATGTTAGGCTAAATCTATTTTGTGTTTGTTTAGATGCAACAACCCCTAGATATGTGTGTATGTTTATAATGATGAATCATGGTATGATTATTAATATTATGCATGTTTGATCGAAGATCCATGTGTTTACATACAAGAATCGTTAAATTAATAGGTAATAAACTAGTATTACATGATTAGGCAATCTTAACATGGAATTGGTTTATTCTTGGTCATTTAGCAACCTAAAGGCCTTAAAAACTTGACTTAGCAACCTAAGCTTGGATAAGTTAATTAGCGATTCATACATAAGCGTATGTTAGTTAGTCAAAAGAGCAACCTCTAGGCTAATTAGTGATACTTGGCAGCCTAAGATCACATAGGTTGAATTGTGTATGATATTGGAAGTCCTGATTTTTTATGCTTATGTTTATGTCCGATTGAGCAACCTCATAGACATTGGCCATAGGTATAAAAGGGCGATGGGATGTGAATGCTTAACCAAGCCATTTAATATTCATCATAGAACCGGTCAATTAATTATTCTTCAAATTAAACACACATATTTAGGGGGCGTGAATTCTAAGTGAACACATTTTGCTTCTCTTGAGTTTTCTTTAATTCATTCTTATTTTATTGGTTGTTTTATCTTTGTTCAAGTAGTTTAAGTTAGTCAAAAGCCCCTCTCTCAATTATCAAATTTTCTTGCTTTCATAAAATACAAAAGCACAAAAATACTCCTCCCTCAAACCTTAGATCTATTCGACATACTCTTTGAGCCAATATCACTATTCCCCTAGAGAACGATCAATCCTCCGAATTTACCTATACTACACTACAATGGTTAGGTCCACTGCCCAGGAGGATTGTAAAACTTTTATGGTTTTGCAAAAATCCGCATCAGTATCCAGCTGGTCAAACAATCAAAGATCTTGCATTAAATGTGATTAAGGAAAGATATTACAGATTGATTGTGAACGTAGCGCGCACTCTGTATTGACCTTACTCAATACGGCGTATCTACTCAATTTCAGAGGCTATAAATAAAAGACTCAAAAACGAGTTTTCAGTGTGCTTAATCATATTCTCTATACCATAAACATAAAAGTCGATTTTCTGAAGTGAAGAAGAGCAGCCAAGGTCAAGCATCAATACTAATTCCATAGAAGACACCGTGTAATTCCTATACTCTTGTAATCATTTAATTTTTGGTATCGTTCGGTAAAACGTTTAGTTTACCTTGGTTAATTGATCACACTTGTATAATTACAATGGTTATGGGCTAATACCCTCGGGTATTAGCCATCTTAATGAAGATTTAATGTTTGGTTTGTTTAATCTCGATTGCTTAATTTATCGTTGATTGTTTAATTATGTTTATCACCTAATACTTGTCTATGTGCTTGAATATGCGACCTATCATTCAACTGGGTCTAGTGATACTGACCAAGTAATCTAGATACTGGGATAGCTCTCCATATCGTGTTTTATATATCTGGACCAATAGGATCACAAATAATGTTCTATCTTTGCCTTTAGATTAGTGAGCTTAGTTGGCCTGGCAGGTGACCCTTGGATCAACAAGTACGTTCTTAATCATTGGTAAAGACTTGAACAGTGAACTACCAGTATATAAAATACCGTCAAGCAGTAAGTGGGTAAAGTCCCGATGGGCTAGGGTTTAACAAGATCACCATTGCTTTAATCCCTAAGATAGATTATAATTAAACTAAAAGGATGCTTTATGCGGATGCGTTAATTGTGACAGGATTCAACGTGTCTAGGTCTTAGGATGATGTCCCGCCTAAGTCTTAAGAATGATATGCCGCCTCGAGATAAGCAGTCATTGCACTAAACAAACAAACCAACGTTTAATCGGATTTAATATGGCTAATACAGTTTTCTATCATTTGGCTTGTACCGCTCTTTTATCTTCTGATTATCTTCTTGCGTGATTATTGTATATTAAATTGATTATTGTCACCATAAAACCTGTGCCAGTCTCTCAGGTTGAAAAAACCCTCTTTATTACTAGAAGTAGGTTTAACAAGTAATTAGAATTAACTAGTCTAATTAGATTAATTAAAATACTGATGGAATTTAAGGTTAACTTTCTCGCTCTTAGTGTTCGCCACCCTACTTACCATGAAACTCCATTCGATTGGGTACACTACACTGAACGTTAGGTGTTGTTTTAGTTAAGTTCGGTCTAAATATATAATTTAAAACTTGATAATTATAAAAACACCCTACACGACAGCACATCATGAGTTTTTGGCGACGTTGTTTTTTCCCTTTTTTTTTTTTTTTTTTTTACCGGAAAGTGAAAATTGTTTAATCTTTATTCTTATTAGTATTTCTAACCCTTAATTAGCTTAATCTAATTATTTAAATTCTGTTTGTATTTAATTAATTGCGTGTTTAATTGTGTGTTTAAATTTCTGAAATTATAATTTTTTTATTGTTCTTCTGTTCTGGTTGACCACCTGATACGGCGTATACACTAGTTGGATACGACGTTATCAAACTTTTCTATCTAATTACAACGTCATTGAATTTTGTTGTCTAAAACAACATATCATGTTGCTTCCAAATAAATACGGCGTATTCTATAAACTCAATACGACGTACTGACCCTCAATAGATCTATACGGCGTATTCAAATCAATTGAATACGGCGTATCGATCACCTGACATAGTAGCAGAAACGAATTTAGATTCCGTGTTTAATTTTTTGTATCCTTTCTTTTCAGAGCCTATCATACTGATTTATTGTCCTCTGTTTCAGGTGATGCATGACAAGGAGTTCCACTAGGGAACTATTTACACCTTTTGAAAACCCAGAAAGAGTATTTCGCTCAAAAAGGAGGCTTTTTGAGACGCATGGTCTTGTAGAATCGAGTTCACCCGAATTTGATTTCTTTTCTGACATCAAAGAACGTTCAGAGGAAGAAGCTACAGAAATTATGACGGAAACAATAGAGCAATACATGAGCAAGACCCGTGAGAATTATGGGTCAGGAGTTGCTAGGCCCAAAATAAATAACAAAACTCACTTTGAATTAAAAGGGCAATTTCTTAAAGAACTCGCGAAAAATACTTTCAGCGGTTCAGAAAATAAAGATACAAACGAACACATTGAAAAAGTCCTTGAGATCGTTGACTTATTCCATATTCTCGAGGTGACTCAAGACCAAATAAGGCTTCGAGCTTTCCCCATGTCCCTAACTGGAGTCGCGCTTCGTTGGCTAAGGAACGAACCGTCAGGGTCGATTACAAATTGGGAAACCCTAAAATCGAAGTTTCTAAACAAATATTGTCCACCTGCTCGTATTGCAAAGAAAATGGAGGAAATTAACAACTTTCAGCAAGAACCAGATGAAAGCCTTTTCCGAGCTTGGGAAAGATTTAAAGAACTCTTGATGAAATGCCCCCAACACTATTTGACTGGTATGCAGGAGGTAATATTATTTTATAATGGGGTCGATATTCCAACTAGACAAATCCTTGATTCAAAAGGTGTCATACCCACTAAAACTGTTGCCGATGCAAAAGTAGCCATCCAAGATATGGCCGAATACTCTCAGAAATGGCACAACGGAACATCCACAAAGACCAGAAGTATGGAAACTTCTGATGGACTAGCTGCTATCCAAGCCCAACTCAACAGTCTCGGGAGAAAAATTAAGAAAGTAAACAAGAAGGTATGCGCTGCTCAGTTCGAATGCGAGCTATGCAAGGGACCACATTACACAAAGGGCTGTCCACTCAAAAATAGAGGCGAAATAACTCTTTAAAGAATTATTAAAGGATGTTTACTACTCACTGTTGGGCACTCCTACCACTTGAGAGTGAAAGTACAGAGTAGTAGGTGCCAGGATTCATACCAACGAAATAAGAAAACTCTTCGTATCCTGATCACAAGGACAAACTATTGGAGGAGATCATGGACCAAAATTTATGACTTGAATCAAACTAAGAGATACGAGAATACATCAAAATTAATCAAAAGAAATACGTGCTTCTATCGATGAGGCCATCAGAAATCAGAAGCTTCAATTAAAAAAACTTGGAGATTCAGGATGGAAAAATGAGCTAAAGTCTTACAAGATGAGGATTAGAAAGTCTGCCAGCCTCAAACGGAAACGGAACCCAAGGGGACAAATTCAAATCTGATCTCAATCTACTAAGTTGATTCATACCAGGGTAAGCCGTATTAGGATCATGGCCATATGTCTATCGGGACTCACAGTTCAGTAACTTATTTTCTGAAACAGTTCCCTTTCCTAAGTGACTACATGGTTACTACTGTGATGAATGGAAGAAGGCATGTGAAGTGAAGATTTTGGAAACCTATGATCACACCTTGGCTCAAAAAGAAAAAGACCCAGGAAGCTTTACTCTACCTTGTTTTATTCATAATGTTTGTTTTGATAAAGCCCTTATTGACCTAGGAGCACGTTTAAGTGTTATGCCATTCTCTACCTACACCAACCTTGGCCTAAGAGATTTAGCTCACACTAGGTTAACTATCAAACTGGCTGACAGAATAATTAAACATCCAAGGGTATTGCTAAAAATGTGCTAGTTAGAATTGGTATATTTATCTTCCCATAGACTTTATTATCTTGGACATACCCGAGGATAGCGATCTCCCTCTGATCCTCAGACGACCATTCTTTTCTACCGCCCATGCCAAGATAGATGTTTTCAAAAGAAAATTTACTCTAAGGGTTGGGGAAGAGATTTTTTTTCAAAAGCATTAAGCCTGCTACTAGCATAATTAGAATGGTCTATATGTTGAAAGAAGGAACGAATCTTGATTCCAAAACTGAGCTTATAGGAGAGGCTTTTAATGAATCATTTGACCCATACACTATGGTAATTATATTGAATTAAATGATTTGTGTGACACCCCGTAAGAATTTAGATTTCCCTTTTCGTTAAGTAAAAGTTATGTACTGCAGGTTTTCGAATTTCATCGTTAATCTCAACGATGGGTCATCTTATGATCGTCATACACTACTCCTTGTCATGAAAAGTTTAATTAGCACGCGAATATCACCCTATTTATTTGCCATTGTGTCTAATAGGTATATTTTAGAAGAGTGTACGATAAAACAATACTTATTTGCCTTCTATGGAATCGAGGCCACATTTACCTGTTGCTCTTTATAAAATCATATACTTTCATCTTTATAACCATGAAAAACTTTAATTGAAATTCATTAAGAAAATATACAAATATGATTACATAAAACCTATATATGATACAATAATAAAACATCCTTCATTATGACTCTTACACTTTACCCTACTCTCTTTCTTCAATTTGAATAACTCCTATCAACATGATACTGTCTCAAAACATCTGACACAATTTGAAATGGAAAAGATAAGAAATAGTAGGGATTCTCTAATAGTATTAGGAAAAGACAATGATGACTAACAGTATTAGAATTATCGCTATGGTGCAATAGTGTGTAGTACCATTTCACATACAACATCTCAGTAGCCAAGTGAGAATTTTATGTATAAGTAAGACCCATTCATGCACACTTTTAAGCACCACTAAATATTGAAAACAAGAATTAAACAATACGGTTCGAGTTCGAGTTTCGTTGAGGTCAAGAGCCAAAGGGGCGTCAGTTTAAAAAGGAGTAGCAACCAAGTGTGGTTCGATACCACCATCACCTTCCTCATCGTTAGCAAGCTTTGACCTCGGTAAGTCGTCCTCGTGGCTTAACACCTAGCTTTATTATGACACTCATATTTTAATCCTACGTACGACCCAAAACCAAGGCACGTCTAGCCTGGCAAGCTAGACGAAGGTTTCGGTGTTGCATGGCAAATACACGACACGCATGGTACACCCCATGCGTGATTCTCATATTCGTGTATAAAAAAAAACCCTTCGCCGATCCATGCATAAAATATAGACGGTGGGAGGAAAATGTAAGTATACCATTGATGAAAAACGAGTAACAAGGAAACTTTATCAAACTTTAAACGTATACATGATAGTAAACGTTGGCTCACTAAGGACACGGGGATGCTAGGGTTTTACGTAAATTTGCATAGGACCCTTAGAATGAGGCCTCGCTGCCATGGTCGTAACCCAGTGACTCGTAACTAACCACAACGAGCCTTTTGCTCATTGATGGTACGTCACATGGTTTTGGTAAAGACGGGCACATTGCGCTCGTTGTTTCGTGCCTAGGCTACTGCTACTGTTGGTTCATGCCCACGGTGGTCTGTTACCACTGTTGAAACCATGGGCCTCGCAGCAGCTACTGCTACTGTTGCAGCCAAATGGGTTGCGAAAATCACAACCACACCTTTAGTTTGATCTTCATCCACCTCGTGTCTAACCATAAAACTTGGAATCATGCGGGTTTAATGGAAATTTAGTTATACATGCGTACGTATACAATGTAGGGGAAGAAGAAAACCAAATGGTAAATATTAAAGGGTGCGTGGGTGAGAGACGAAAGCCACAACAGTGGCAGTCAACCCACTGTTTGGGTTCGACACAAATCAGGAAACAGAAAAGAAATGGAAGCATTTGTAGGCCACATGAGTATTCGTATTTTATAGAAACTTTACATATAATATTTTCTAAACATGCATGCAATTCATAAGATTTTGGGACGTAAAGGGGTATTAGAACCCACATACTTTCGAACTTTTGGGTCGTTCCAGCCAAATCCAAATGGGTTGGGAAAGTCTTTAACGAGCCAAATGGTTACTTCGATAAGGAGGAATTTAAATGATACTTTTCGATGACTTAGAAATGGGTGACAACAAAACCGAGTTTTAAATGGGTAACTAATCTTAGCAAGGCTTATAAAACTTATTTAACACAAAATATATATATATTTTTTCAAAGCTATTCGGGTTTTAACCCTGAAAGGTTATAAGAGTAAAAGAATTTAAAATATAAAAGTGGTATATATTATATATACTACTATTTGGAAAGTCAAGGGATTAAAAACGATTACATGAAAGTTTAGAAGGCTAATTGGGTAATTTACTTAATTTAGAAAATAGAGGGACTAAAATCCGCTATTTTGAAACTTAAGGGTATTAATTGTAAATTAATAATCTTTAATAATTAATTAAACGAGTCGAGCGAACCGTGATGTATAAAATCGATAATTGCACCAATTAATTAACGGCTACGATGTAAATAAATAAACGCGATAATAAAATATATAAACTTAGTAACTACAAATAATGTTTATATTTTTTTAGATGTAAACTCAGATTTGTCATAATTACTTAGGTGTCTGACCGAGTCACTATTTGACGTGCATTGATCCATTATCAGTTCCAGGCGATTAACTGACAAGGTGAGTATTCATAGCCCCTACTCTACTGTTTTAAATCATCTTTTGGGGTGAGAACATTGCTTATTTCAAATGTGTGAATACAAGTGCAATTACTCATTACTGATTGGTCTAAGTCCCGATTTAACCCAAGTTGCTATCTGCCCGATTTATCATGAACCGTTAATTACTTGTAAGCGCGAATGTTATGGATAGATCTATCGGGATTGACGTCCCTGTTTGTCTTGGACTGACATTAGTCAAGCAAACACAGTTTCATTTGAGTCAGATCACGGGTGTCCCGGGTTAGACACCTGCAAGGGCAATCATCCATTGTTGGTATATGTTAACGCTTCGGTGTCATGAGCTTAGACAATAGTAATGCAATTTATATGACTTTGTATCTGTTATATTGTCATATGTGGATGAAATCTTGTGATTCATAAACACTACATCTTTCTGCTTAAACAAACCTATGAACTCACCAACTTTATGTTGACACTTTAGCAATGTTTTCTTAGGTATTAAGAACGAAGATGCTATATGAAGTCTCATGCATTGCAGTCATTTCCCGTTATCTGAAGATCACTTGTACTATTTAAAAACGATGTCGTACTGTCTATTTTTATGCTTCCGCTGAATGTTTAAACAATTTATTATTTCCTAATTCAAGTGATCAATTTTCTTAAAACGTCTCATATAGAGGTCGTTCTGCTTTGCTTAGAAGTATGATAATCATGAAGTCACACGCCCTTGGTTGCCATTATACTCTGATATTTTGGGGGTGTGACAGATTGGTATCAGAGCTCTGAGTTATAGAGAACTAGGTTGCATTAGGTAGCACTAGACTATAACTACTTATCTGCTTAACATGCTTATTATGCTTCTATTGTCTGGCATTGCTGGTTTCTCAATATGGGGTACATAGGAATCAACAATCAAAGGAGTATATACATATTAAAACGGGATACATGTGAAATAGACATATATGAGATACATATACTTAATATGGGTTACATGTGTATTAAACAGGCTTAACTATGCGTATTTTGAAATATATCTATATCCTTATTTCATATTTTCTTGTCTCAGCGACATGTCGAACTCAGATGAATTGAGACACACCGATAACACCACCCTGATACCTCTTAGACTCCCCGACACACTCCCCCTAGTGTATCACAGGAGACGTCATACTCTCGGATTACTTATCTTGCCATTCGTATTACCATTTCCCCCTAACTATCAGACGTACCGCTCGTATGTCTGTTTTGCCCATTGAGCCAAATCTTGCTGAACGTGCTAGAATTTCTGCTATTAACCTTGATGATTATCAACTTGATCCTGTTACTCCACCACCCTCACCTTTATCCCCATTCTCGATGGCTGCTTACTAGCGGATGATTGCTGAAACGGACCCCACCCGGAGAGAAGAAGCTCTAACTGCCTACGGGACGAAAACTGGTCAGGGTTTGGTGCCTGTTCCTAAGACAGTCTTGACAGTATGCACGACACGCCTTAGAGGACAGTTGCATACCATTCTCGAGGACATGGACCGTTACCCAAATGCCTATTTGGAGGAGTTAGAAGCTTTCCTGACACTGTGGGATATGAAGCCTCGAGTTGAGGAAAGTTTGTTGGAGACGCTATCTGTGGACGAACTGATTACTCAGCTTAGACAAGTGTGTAAGGATGCGGAGGATCGTGCTAGTAATGCTCAGGAGGAAGCACGACAGAAGAGGAAGGAGGCACTCGAGGAAGTGGTCCAGCAAATCTACCGTAACAACAACTAGTTTTATTTCTGTCTTTTGTACAACCACTAAGCTATGGGTTTGTCACGGCTAGTGAACTCTTGTATCCCCTTACTCTTCGGAATGAGTATCGTGTTTGCGAATAATAACAGTATTGATTTCAAAAGACATGCCATTTGTAGTACCGTGACTATCTTTACGCATATAACTTTTGTACATGTCATAACTGTCATTTCCATTGTCCCTCTTATAGAAAATGGCACCCGGACGATGCCCAACTGTCCGCCAGAACCCTCCAGTCAACCGTTCGACCAACCGAAACAATGTGGACATCAACAGTGGCATTGACACTCAGATGCTCGACCAGCTCATTGCCACAAGAGTAGCTGAAGCACTCGCAGCTGCCGTTGTGACTCATGTTGCAAGCACTCAAGAAGAGACCAACCTAGGATCCAACTCTTCCTAGAAGAAGGCATGTAACTACAAGGAATTCCGTGCAATCATGCATGAAAAAATCTGTGGTACTGAAGGTGATGTAGGCTTAACCCGATGGTTTGAGAAACTAGAATCTCAATTTAGGATTAGCAACGTTGCAGAAGGTGACAGAGTCATGGTGCTTTAACTTGGTGGAATGTGTATGTTCGTTCTGTTACTCTCGATACCGCTCATGCAACACCTTGGGGTGATTTCATGGCTATGATCATCCGAAAGTACTGCCCTCGCAATGAAGTCAAACAAATGGAAAAGGAACTGTGGAATTTAAAGGTGAAAGGCACAAACCTTACCGCCTACAATCAACGTTTCCAAGAACTCATCCTCTTATGCCCTAAAATGGTACCCAACACCGACCGGTTGTTGGAACGTTACATTGAAGGCCTACCTTTAAACATCAAGGGTAATGTAACCTCGTCCAAACTAGTAGATTTGCATGAAGCGATTGAAATGGCTCAAGGGTTGATGTACCAAGTAGTCCAAGAGTTAGGAGAAAACTCTGGTGACAAGCGGAAATGGAACGGAAACCACTACAACAACAACAACCCCAACAACACCAACGACACTGGTAATCTTAATCCAATCAAACGTCCAAAGACAGCAAGGGTGTTTACAGCTGGGCAAGGTTCTTACGCCGGCAAATTACCTTACTGCGGAAAGTGTGGACAACACTACACTGACGCATGCCCTCCTACCTGTCACAACTGTGGAAGGGCAGGGCATAAGGTCAAGGACTGCCGAGCCCCACCTCGTCCCGCAAGCCAAAGAGGACCCGGAAGCCAAGGAGGACAGGGAAGTGATGTTACTTGCTTCGGATGTGGCGAAAAGGGACACTACAAGAACAAGTGTCCGAACAATGGAAGTCAAGGCCGTGGAAATCAAATTCGAGGCAACCAACAAAATCCTCAGAACAATCAGAGGCAGAATCAAGGAAACCCTAAAGGAAATAACCAAGCATCAACCAGCACTCAAGGAGGACGCATAGCACCTGGCAGAGTATACAGCCTATGTGCTGAAGCTGCTGTGAAAGATAACAATGTGGCGAATGCTACGTTCTAGATCAATAATGTTTATGCTTCGATGCTATTTGATACTGGCGCGGATAGAAGCTTTGTGTCATATGCTTTCAGTAAATATATAGACATCCCTCCTACAACCCTAGATACTAATTATAGTGTGGAGCTAGCCGACGGAAAGTCGCTAACCACAAACACTATTTTAAGAGGGTGTACTCTTAACTTGCAAAATCACCTGTTCAAAATCGACTTACTCCCTATAGAACTAGGAAGTTTTGACGTCATCGTCGGAATGGATTGGATGGCCGAGCATCGCGCGGAGGTTGTGTGTTATGAGAAGTACATTCGTGTTCCGTATGGAAATGATATGCTGATCGTACAAGGCGAGAGAAGCGGAGTTAAAAATGAGTCCAGACTAGAAGTCATCTCGAGCATCATGACACAACGGTACATCAACAAAGGATGTCAAGTGTTCTTAGTTCAAATGATGAAGAAAGAGGAAACTGTGGCATCCAAAAAACGAATAGAAGACGTGCCTGTTGTCAGGGACTTTCCGGAAGTATTTCCTAAAGAATTTCCAGGATTACCCCCGACACGTCAAGTAGAATTTCACATCGAGCTGATACCCGAAGTTGCACCTGTTGCACATGCACCGTACCGTCTTGCACCTGCAGAAATGAAAGAACTAGCCGAACAGCTAAAAGAACTTTCTGACAAAGGTTTTATAAGACCAAGTTCCTCTCCGTGGGGAGCATCGATCTTGTTTGTCAAAAAGAAAGATGGATCTTTCAGAATGTGTATCGATTATTGTGAGTTGAAAAAACTTACAGTGAAAAATCGTTATCCCTTACCAAGGATCGATGATTTATTCGACCAGTTGCAAGGATCCATCATCTACTCAAAAATTTACTTAAGGTCGGGTTATCATCAGTTAAGGGTTAGAGAAGAAGATATTCCCAAGACTGCTTTCAGAACACGATACGGACACTATGAGTTCCAAGTTATGCCTTTTGGGTTGACCGACGCACCTGCGGTATTCATGGACCTCATGAACCATGTGTGCAAACCATACTTGGACAAGTTTGTGATTGTGTTCATTGACGATATTCTCATATACTCCCGCAATGAGAAAGAACACAAAGAACACCTGAAAACTATTCTAGAGTTGCTGAAGAAGGAGGAACAGTATGCCACATTTTCCAAGTGTGAATTTTGGATCAATACGGTAAAATTCCTTGGTCACGTGATTGATAGCAGTGGTATTCACGTGGACCCAACTAAGATTGAGGCTGTTAAAAATTGGGCATCTCTAACCACTCCTTCAGAGATTCGCCAGTTCTTAGGTCTTGCATGCTACTATAGGATATTCATTGAAGGATTCTCCAAAATAGCTAAACCTATGACTGAGCTTACGCAGAAAAACCAGAAGTTCGATTAGGGTGAAGAACAAGAAGAAGCTTTCCAACTACTAAAGCAGAAGCTATGTGCTGCACCTATTCTGGCACTACCAGAAGGAAGTGACGATTTTGTGGTGTATTGTGATGCATCCATAAAAGGGTTAGGTGCCGTATTGATGCAAAGGATGAAGGTTATTGCATACGCTTCTAGGCAACTAAAAATTCACGAGAAGAACTACACCACTCATGATCTGGAGTTAGGAGCGGTAGTGTTCGCCCTAAAGATCTGGAGACACTATTTGTATGGCACAAAATGTGTGGTGTTCACTGATCATAAGAGCCTACAACATATCTTAAACCAAAAAGAACTCAATATGAGGCAACGCCGATGGATAGAGCTCCTAAGCGATTACGATTGCAAAATTCGTTACCACCCAGGGAAAGCAAATGTTGTAGCAGATGCTTTGAGTCGAAAGGAAAGGATTGAACCGTTACGAGTAAGAGCCTTAGTTGTGACCATTGGATTGGACCTTTCATTACGAATCCTTGAGGCCTAGAGAGAAGCAGTCAAGATCGAGAACATTGAGGCAGAAGATATTAGTGGCATGCTAAAGAAGTTAGAAACCCGCGCTGATGGAACATTATGTTTGGATAATAGAAGTTGGCTACCGTGTTACGGTGACACAAGATCTTTGATTATGCACGAGTCGCATAAGTCAAAGTATTCTATTCATCCAGGATCCGACAAGATGTACCATGACATGAAGATGTTATATTGGTGGCCGAACATGAAGGCTGATATCGCCACATATGTCAGCAAGTGCCTGACTTGTGCTAAGGTTAAGGCTGAACATCAGAGGCCCTCTGGTTTATTGGTCCAACCCGATATACCAGAATGGAAGTGGGAGAAGATAACAATGGATTTCATCACCAAGCTACCCAAAATGGCAGCAGGATTCGATTCGATTTGGGTCATTGTTGATCGTCTTACCAAGTCTGCGCACTTTTTGCCAATGAGGGAGACAGATTCGACAGAAAAATTGACGAGGCTATACATGAAGGAGATAGTAGCAAGACATGGAATACCGGTGTCAATCATCTCCGATCGTGATAGCCATTTCACTTCGAGAGTTTGGCAATCCTTGCATAAAGCATTGGGTACGCAGTTGAACCTGAGCACTGCTTATCACCCTCAGACCGATGGTCAGAGTGAGAGAACCATTCAAACATTAGAGGACATGCTAAGAGCCTGCGTAATTGACTTCGGGAATGGTTGGGATAGACATCTACCCTTGGTAGAATTCTCGTACAATAATAGTTATCACACGAGCATTAAAGCTGCACCGTTCGAAGCACTTTACGGTAGGAAGTGTCGTTCACCTGTTTGTTGGGCTGAAGTTGGAGAGGCACAACTCACCGGACCAGAGATTATTCACGAGACTACGGAAAAGATTTTCAAGATTAGGGATCGTATGCAGGCTGCACGTGATCGACAAAAGAGCTATGCTGACAAGAGGCGTAGGCCCCTTGAATTTGAAGTTGGAGATAAGGTTATGCTCAAGGTCGCGCCCTGGAAGGGTGTAATGCGATTCGGAAAACGTGGAAAACTAAACCCTCGTTATATTGGACCCTTCCAAATTATAGAAAGGATTGGTCCAGTAGCTTACCGTTTGGAATTGCCTCAAGAACTTAGTCGAGTACACAACGTGTTCCACGTCTGCAACTTAAAGAAATGTTTGTCCGATGACACACTCGCTATTCCTCTGGAGGAAATCCAACTCGACGACAAACTCAATTTCGTTGAAGAACCCGTAGAGGTTATGGACCGTGCGGTCAAGCAACTCAAACGAAGCCGTATACCTATCCTTAAAGTTCGTTGGAATGCACGTAGAGGCCCAGAGTACACTTGGGAACGCGAAGACCAGTTCAAGGAGAAATACCCTCACCTATTTACAAACCCACGATCTACCACAACGTCTTGATTTCGGGACGAAATCTTCTAACCTGGGGAGGCTGTGGCACCCCGTAAGAATTTAGATTTCTCTTTTCGTTAAGTAAAAGTTATGTACTGCAAGTTTGCAAATTTACCGTTAATCTCAACGATAAGCCATTTTATGATCGTCATGCATTACTCCTTGTCATGAAAAGTTTAATTAACACGCGAACATCACCATTATTGTCCTTGTGTCTAAAAGGATATTTTAGAACGCGTAACGATAAAAACCATACTTAATTCACATTGTGAAACGAAGCCATTCACTTGTATCACTTTATAAAGCCATCTACATTCAATTTAATAACCATGACAACCTATTAATCGAATTCAAAAATAGAATAAATTATATATATATACATATAAAAACAAATAATTGATAATGTTAAAAACACCATCATCATTCACACTTACACACTACCCTACTAATTTCTTATCACTTTTCAAACTCCACAAGAATGGATACGTCTCAAACATCTGATACAATTTCAAAAAGAAAAGTCAAGAACAGTAAGGATTCCCAAATAGTATTAGGAATAGTCAATGATGACAAAACAGTATTAGAATTAACACTATGGTGCAATAGTGGTGTGGTGCCATTTCACATGCAATATTTCAGTAACCGAGTGATAATTTGAGTATAAATAAGAACCTTACATGCACACTTTTAAGCACCACTAAATATTGAAAACAAGAATTAAACAATACGGTTCGAGTTCGAGTTTCGTTGAGGTCAAGAGCCAAAGGGGCGTCGGTTTAAAAAGGAGTAGCAACCAAGTGTGGTTCGAGCTTCTTACCACCATCACCTTCCTCATCGTTAGCAAGCTTGGACCTCGGTAAGTCGTCCTCGTGGCTTAACACCTAGCTTTATTATGACACTCATATTTTAATCCTACGTACGACCCAAAACCAAGGCACGTCTAGCCTTGGCAAGCTAGACGAAGGTCTCGGTGTTGCATGGCAAATACACGACACGCATGGTACACCCCATGCGTGATTCTCATATTCGTGTACATATAAAAAAAACCTTCGCCGATCCATGCGTAAAATATAGACGGTGGGAGGCAAATGTAAGTATACCATTGATGAAAAACGAGTAACAAGGAAACTTTATCAAACTTTAAACGTATACATGATAGTAAACGTTGGCTCACTAAGGACACGGGGATGCTAGGGTTTTACGTAAATTTGCATAGGACCCTTAGAATGAGGCCTCGCTGCCATGGTCGTAACCCAGTGACTCGTGACTAACCACAGCGAGCCTTTTGCTCATTGATGGTACGTCACATGGTTTTGGTAAAGACGAGCACATTGTGCTCGTTGTTTCGTGCCCAGGCTACTGCTACTGTTGGTTCGTGCCCACGGTGGTCTGTTACCACTGTTGAAACCATGGGCCTCGCAGCAGCTACTGCTACTGTTGCAGCCAAATGGGTTGCGAAAATCACAGCCACACCTTTAGTTCGACCTTCATCCACCTCGTGTCTAACCATAAAACTTGGAATCATGCGGGTTTAATGGAAATTTAGTTATACATGCGTACGTATACAATGTAGGGGAAGAAGAAAACCAAATGGTAAATATTAAAGGGTGCGTGGGTGAGAGACGAAAGCCACAACAGTGGCAGTCAACCCACTGTTTGGGTTCGACAGAAATCAGGAAACAGAAAAGAAATGGAAGCAGTTGTAGGCCACATGAGTATTTGTATTTTATAGAAACTCTACATATAATATTTTCTAAACATGCATGCAATTCATAAGATTTTGGGACGTAAAGGGGTATTAGAACCCGCGTACTTTCGAACTTTTGGGTCGTCCCAGCCAAATCCAAATGGGTTGGGAAAGTCTTTAACGAGCCAAATGGTTACTTGGCCATCGATGAGTTTTTGTTATTTTATAGAAACCTTATCTGTCTATATATTTTCTTATAACATGCATGCTATACATAAAGAATTTTGGACGTATAAAAGGGTATTAGAACCGCATACTTTCGAACTTAGGGTCATTGCCAGCCGCAAAAATTTTTTTTTAATAAAATTCGCATATGGGTTGGAGAAGTCGTTAACGGAGCCAAGGTTTACTTCGATAGGGGGAATTTTAAATGATCTTTTCGTTGACTTAGAACATAGGTGACAATGAATACGATGTTTTAAATGGGTAACTAATCTTAGCACGGCTTATAAAACTTATTTAACACTAATATATATATATATATATATATATTTTCAAAGCTATTCGGGTTTTAAACCTGAAAGGTTATAAGAGTAAAAGAATTTAAAATATAAAAGTGGTATATATTATATACTACTATTTGGAAAGTCAAGGGATTAAAAACGATCACATAAAAGTTTAAAAGGTTAATTTGGCAAATTACTTAATTTAGAAAATAGAGGGACTAAAATCCGTTATTTTGAAACTTAAGGGTATTAAATTGTAAATTAATAATCTTTAATAATTAATTAAACGAGTCGAGCGAACCGTGATGTATAAAATCGATAATTGCGCGCTATTAATTAACGGCTAACGATGTGTAAATATAATATAAACGCGATAATTAAAATATATTAAACTTAGTAACTACAAATATTGTTTATATTTTTTTTTAGATGTTAAACTCATGATTTGTCATAATTATTAGGTGTATGACCGAGTCACTATTTTGACGTCCTTGTTCCATTATAAGTTCCAGGCGGTTTAATGACCAGGTGAGATATTTCATAGCCCTCCTTACTCTACTGTTTTAAATCATGCTTTTGGAGTGGAGAACATTGCATTTTTTAAAATGTGGTGAATACAAGTGCAATTCTAGTTACTGATTGGTCTAGTCCTAATTTAGACAAGTTGATTTGTGCTCCGATTTATTCATTGAACTGTTAATTTTGTAAGGCGAATGTTATGGATAGATCTATCGGGGATGATTGACGTGCCTGTTTGTCTGTGGACTGGAACATTAGTCAAAGCAATACAGTTTCATTGTGAGGTCAGATCACGGGGGTCCCGGGTTAGACACCTGCAAGGGTCAATCATCCATTGTTGGTATATGTTAATGCTTCGGTTTGACGTGTCATGTGCTTCGGACAATAGTAATGCATAACTTTTTTTTTTTCTATGGACTTTGTATCTGATATTATTGTCATATGTGGATGAAATCTATGCTGGATTCATAAAGAATACATCTTTCTGCTTAATAAAAACCTCATGAAATCACCAACTTTATGTTGACCACTTTAGCAAGTTTTCTCATGTATATAGAACGAAGAGTGGCTATATGAAGTCTCATGCTTTGCAGTCATTTCCCATTATCTGAAGATCAAACTTATACTATTTAAAAACGGATGTCGTACTCTCTATTTTTATGCTTCCGCCTGAATGTTTAAACATGTTTAAACAATTTATTATTTCCTAATTCAAGTGATCAATTTTCTTAAAACGTCTCATATAGAGGTCGTTATGCTTTGCTTAGAAGTGTGATAATCATGAAGTCACACGCCCTCGATTGCCATTATACTCTAATATTTTGGGGGTGTGACATGACACTTCTTAAGCTGTGAAATGTGAAAAACTGGATGGATCTGGCTTGAACTTGGCAGCTCCAGTTTGTAAGCAACTTCTCCAATTCTTTTTGCAACTTTAAAAGGACCATAATACTTTGGTGAGAGTTTGTGTTGCTGGCCTTGCCTTATGGACTCTGTGAGGTTGAAGCTTCAAGTAGACCTAATCATCAACTTTAAATTGTCTATCTATCTTGTGCTTATTGGCTTGATTCCTCATTCTGTCCTAAGACCTTTTAAGATGGAACTTGAGCACTTTGATGGCTTCTTCTCGTGCTTGAAATGTCATGTCCACTTCCTCAACTCTACTATCTCCAGGTATATAAGGCACATGGATAGGAGGTGTTTGGCAATAGACAGCCTCATAAGGTGTAGTTTTAGTTGAGGTGTGGTAGTTGGTGTTATACCAAAATTCAGCTAAGGAAAGCCATTTAACCCACTCTTTTGGCTTCTCACCACACATACATCTCAGATAGCGTCATAAGCTTCTATTGACCACTTCAGTCTGGCCATCAGTTTGAGGATGGTAGGCAGTTGATAGTTTGAGCTTGACCTTCAATTCATTAAACAAGGCCTTCTAAAAATTGCTTAAGAACACTTTGTCTCTATCACTCACAATAGACTCAGGTAGCCCATGCAACTTGTACACTCGATCCAAGAAAACTTGAGCTACTTGGCTTGTTGTGAAAGGGTGGGCTAATGGAATGAAGTGAGCATATTTGCTTAGCCTATCCACTACCACCAGAATCACTGATTTTCCATGGGATGTAGGCAATTTTTCAATGAAATCCATGAAAACCTCTTTCTAAATTCTTTCAGGAATGGGAAGGGGAATAAGACCAGGATAAGCACTTAAGTCGGGCTTCTATCTTTGGTATACATCACAATCTCTGACCATCTGTTTAACCATCTTCTTAAGCCCTTTCCAATAGAACAATGACCCAAGCTTTTTCATAGTCACATGAGCACCAGAGTGCCCACCAATAGCTTCATCATGGAAGTGTTGGACTAACTCTTTCCTTAGCTCTAGATCATTTCCAACTACTACTTTTCCCTTCCTCTTAAGGATTTCACCATTCTAAGAGTATTTGTTGCCTTTATAACTGTGATGTTCTAATGACTTGATCAAATTTTGGGCCTCTAAGTCATTTTTCTAACTATCTTTCACCTTGTCCCAAACACTATTTGAGACAGAAGAGACATATATCTGTAAGAGTTCTCCATTTGAACACATTCTTTATAAAGCATCAGCTACCACATTCTCACTTCCCTTCTTATACACAATCTCATAGTCATATCCAAGAAGTTTAGGCAGCCACTTGAATTGAAATGGAGTGGTAAGCTTTTGGTTTAACATATACTTTAGGCTAAAATGATTTGTCCTGATTTTGAAGTGCCTATCAAGCAGATAGCCCTTCCACTTGTCTAATGCTGCCACCACTGCCAAAAATTCTTTCTCATAAGTTGACAGGGCTTGGTGTTTTGCAGACAATGTTTTGCTCCAGTAAGCTATAGGATGACCATTCTGGCATAATACTGCTCCAATTCCCTTGCCACTGGCATCAGTTTCAACCATAAACTCTTGGTCAAAGTCTGGTAAGGCTAACACTAGAGCTTTAATCATGGCTTCCTTTAACTTGTGATAAGCTAATTCAGCTGATCGATTCCACTTGAATGCATCCTTATTTGTTAAGGCCACCAAAGGTTGACTGATACTAGCATAATCTTTGATGAACCTTCTGTAATAGCCAGTTAGACCAAGGAACCCTCTCAACTGCTTAAGTGTTGAAGGTATTGG
>BQNB010037847.1:0-49162 GCA_026074375.1 Tanacetum coccineum | reverse complement strand
TAAACTATCACAATAAGCTTAAATAACATTAAAATAAGTGCTTTGATAAGTCATGAAAGAATTTGAACTTAAAACTCGCGCGTTTTCATTTTAAAACCTTAATATGACCCGTTTTGCTTCCTAGCTTAACGAATCGTTAATTTAAACTTGCGTTATGTTAAATCTTCATATTTTAGTTCATTATAACTTATAAATGTCTATTGAAATGGTAAAATAAGCTTGCATGGCAATTTGGACATGTTTTGTAAAAATTATCCATGCAAGGGGTATATATCGTAACTTACAAGGGTCTATTATGTCACTTTTTAAAGTACAAGGTTTACTTGGGATATCTTTTAAACTTGAGGGACCAAAGTCATAAAAGTGCAAACTCCAAGGGTATATTCTGCCACCCTTCAAACTCAAGGGTCTAAAATGTAACATTTTGAAAAAGTATAAAAACACATTACAAGACATAACTTTTATTAACGCTTGACGTGCTTAACATTTCCTGATATTGAATAAAATGTTTAAAACTGCTTATGTTATAACTATTATATCATTCATCATCAATGTGCTTTCAAAAATCATGTCCCGGATTCATATTATACCACAATACTAGGGAGCTTCATATTAAGGAGTTTCATCTTGGTATTATGTTCTGACTGAGTTGTTGGGTTTACGATTTAAAGTGCCCTAGCTCCTCAAACGTTTACTGAATGACTTCTGAATTATGATGGCCCGAACGGTGTTATGATAATTTTAATATCAAAACCGACATCGATGTAAAATCTTAGATATTCAATCAAACTAAGACTTGACATATATTATCCTAGGTTGCCCGTGACGAAGCCATTACTATTCATTTCATATACATTGCTATCAGTTTCCCTATAACTGTTCAGGTGAGTTCATAGCCTGGCATTTCAATCTTTTTATAAACCCGCAAGGCGGATACATGCTATAAACAAGAATGCAATTATTTTTGTATGCTATTTCAATTTACTATTGCCTAAGTAACTGCTTTGCCTTTAAGTCCCCATAATCATGAACCGTTAATTACTCTCCGTAGTAAGCGCGAATGATGTGAATAGATCTATTTGGGCTGGACTCCCCGTTGGTGTACCCAGTTACGTGTAACCAATTGCACATCATTAGAAATCACGCAGGTATTTTAGCAAAGGTACCCGCATGGGCTATAACGTATCACCATACCCTAAGGCATTGGATTCATGAGCTAATGGCAATAATAAATTATGTTTTTCAATACTAGGTGTATATCAACGTAACCCAAATATCGCATTTACATTCAAATTATATTTCTTAAACCTATGGATTTCACTCAACCTTTGTGTTGACTTTTTAGCATGTTTTATCTCAGGTAACTAATGGCACGGAGTGGCGAGGACATGAAGATGGAAAAACCGTTATCATTCACACTTTGTAAATACAGATGTTGGGACCTCTCTTTTGTAAAAACTCTAAAGAAATAATGAATGATAACTTATTTTCATAAACGACTCTTTTTGATTCGTTTTCTATGATTATGACTGTTGTACCTTGAAGTAATACCCCATATTAGCTTCCGCTGCTATATGTAAAAATGGGGGTGTTACATCTGTTGTGCCGATACGACGTATCGGGTAGATCCAATACGTCGTATCAGGGTCGTATCAATTTCAATAGTAGTTGAGATAGAGTTGACATGATCTCTCAGGTTTGATTCAGTTGAGCTAGGTAAACTTCTAGATCCCCATTTTTGTGAAAACCTTGGTCATTTGCCCGATTTGAATTTCTAAAGCCTTGATCAAAGCTCCTTGGTTTCTGATAGCAGCGTTTGTGGAAGCTCAAATTTCCTTGATCAGGTTTTCATGTCTTTTTGCCAATTCATTTATAAACTTACTCAGTGATTCTACCATTGATTGTCTTCGCTCTTGATACGAAGGATTTTCATTATTCCTTTGGTAGAATCCCAGAGCTGCTGCTCTATATTGCCCTCCTTGTTGGAAAGGTACACCAAATTGAGTATAATAAGATTCTTCAATGGTTTTTCCTCCTTCTTTAAGTGGACAGTCTTTGGTGTAGTGGGGTCCCTTACATAGCTTACATCCCACCTGAGCAGCATATACCTTTTCATTAACCTTCTTGATTTCTCTTTCAAGATTATTAAGCTGTGATTGGATAGCGGCCAATCCATCAGAAGTTTTAGTACTTCTTGTCCTAGATGTTCCATTGTGCCACTTTTGAGAATATTTGGCCATCTCTTGGATGGCTACTTTTGCATCGGCAGCTGTCTTAGTTGGTATGGCACCTTTGGAATCAAGAATTTGTCTAGGCGGAACTTCCAATCCATTATAAAACAAGATCACCTCTTGCATCTCCGTTAAATAGTGTTGAGTTAAATAAATTAGTCATCATTTTTTAATTAAAAGCGTTGTTGATAACGCGAATACTCAAGCTTAAATCCATTTTTATTTCGGACGAGGCAAAACCGGTTCGCAAAAACAAATAACAATATTTTATTTAATGTTATAAAATATTTCTGAAATATTATCAAATAAATACTCATTTTTATCGGAAAAATGATTTGAAAAACAATGGCGCAAGTTTCGTGCGTTGAATCATTCGTTAAGCCGCTCAAACGAGTCCCGAACCGTTTTTATTAAAAACTTTATTAAACATTTACAAAATAGACCCTACACTATTAAAACTTGCCACATTTAATATATATATATATATATATATATATATATATATATATATATATATATAATATAAAAAATAATATTATATATATATATATATATATATATATATATATATATAAGTTTCATACTTATATTTCATTTACATCTCTATTACACACACACACACTAATATAAACATCTCTCTCTCCCTCCCAAATATCCGGCAGCCGGCGACCACCACCACAGCCGCCGGAAAAGTTTTCCGGCGAGCTTTTCCGGCCAACACCAAAAAGCTTCCCCACCACCCGATCTATCCAACCTACTATACCACTCTCCTTCACGCGCCTTATATCACCACGGTATCACCACTGTCATCACCAACATCATCCCTTCGTCATCATCATCACCATACCACCGCATACATCCACCACCCCACCGCCACTTTCACAGCCGCAGGGTGCGGATGGGTGGGTCGGGTTTGTGGGTTTCTCAGCGAAGAGGGTGCGGTTTGGTTGAGGGTTTATAACACCCGACAAGGGTGGTTTGGTTCGGCTATAAAAACGGCCACCATGGGGTGGGTTCGGTGGGCAGCCGCCGCCATGGGTTCGGGTCGGGTTGTGGGTTTGAACAGTCCGTTTAAACCCGCAGAGGGTGTTTCGGGTTTTGGTTTGCGCGGGTTTGACACGGGGACACCACGAGGGTGTGGTTTGTTTGTTTAATAAAGACAAAGGGAACGCAGTCGGGTTGGCTGCGGGACAGCCTAGGGTGTGTTTGGGTTGGTTTGGGTTATAACACCCGACGAGGGTGCATTTGTGTCGGGTTTTGGCTGCGGGGCAGCCGAGGGTCGGGTTGGCTGTTGGGACGGCGGGGGTGTTCGTCTGGTTTGTGGGTTCACAACACCTCGAGGATGCGTTGGTTTTGTATAGAAACAAGCAAAAGGGTGCGCTTGGCAGCAAGAGTCATGCAAGAGTGCGGATGGTTGTCATAGGCAAACTAGGTGCGGCTGGCTTTATAGAAAACAACTAGAGGGCGTTTGGTTTAGAGAGGACAACACGAGGGGGGCTGTTGGGTTTGTGTCGCCCAAAAAGGGTGCGTTTGTTGTGGTCTCACAGCGAAGGGTGCGCTTGGGCTATTATAGAGACTAGGGTGTGTTTGTTTGGTTTGATATAAACAGCTGCTAGGGGTGTTTGGTTTAGACAGAAACGCACAAGGGTGCGTTTGGCTGTCAAAACAGCCTAAGGGTGCGTTTGGCTTAACAGCCACGCACAAGGGTGCGTTTGGCTGTCAAAACAGCCTAAGGGTGCGTGTGTTTGGCTGCGAAACAGGAGGGGACAGCCGGGGCATCGGGTTGTTTCGTTTGGTTTTGTAACACGGGAAACGGGTGCGTTGATTGTGTTGACACCGAAAAAGGGTTTGTTTGGTTAACACGAAAATACATAAATTGTTTCATTTAATCGATTTACATAAAATGTGATGAAAAATATTATAAATTGCGCGGTCTAGTAAAACATGAATAAATATTAAAACGAGATTTATATAAAGCTATAAGCGATATTAGATGTATTATAGACGAGAGTTGAACTAAAAACGGACTTTGGCACCTTTTTATAATGAACGATTTAAATCAGAAAATAGAACATGAGATTCGGGATTCGAGGTTTCGATAAGTTAGACTTTGGTTTACAAAAGATAACAAATTATATTTTTACGGACGTTTAGACATAAAACGGGACTTGTAACTCCCAATAACGAAGAAACTGGAGTGAAATCAGAATATACACTTTAATAGAAAATAAGTTAATTTTAATATATATTAAATCTGGCAGATTATTAATTAAACGATTTGAGCACTTTCGAGCCCGTTTCAGCCTTCCGGCGAAACACGAAAGTTGTTCGTAATGACATTTTACTTTGCCGCGAGGATTGTCAGTTTTAAAATTAAGACATAGCGGGTCAAAACTAAAGGTCGGTTAATATATTATTTCAATTAATAGTTTTAAGATCATTATTCGGTTCTAAAAACGGAAGGTCTAAAAATAGTAACTTTCTGTAAATATTCGAGATAAGTTAGGATTGGACGGAAAATAGTATATATACAAATAATATACTAAGGGTTAAGGTTTAAAGACGCGCAAGTGGATTTCTCATCACATGTATGTATAGTATGTATACATATTAAAAATATGTATGATTTCGTCGTTACGATGTACGCATCGTTGATCGTATTTAATACGTGTATTATAATAGAGCGACATGATTATAGGGTCGTGGCCGAGATCGTTGCAGATTCGGTTGTGATCTATTTGGGCTATTTGATCGTGGTCTTTGATCAAGGTGAGTTCATAGCCTCGCTTTTCAATCTTTTGAATGTTTTATAACCCGCGAGGGGGATACATGCTTGTCTACAAATTCTTATACTTACTCAGGTTATCTTATAACAATGCGATTGTTTTAAGGGATTTTGTGAGTTTATAGCTCCCCTGTTTTTACTCGTTTTACATATATTTGGGGTGAGAACATGCTTGTTTACAAATGCATTTACATGGTTGATTACAAATTGGTTTACATACTTATTTGCATAGCTCGCTATGAGATACATTATTTGACTTCATTTTTGGTCATAAATGCATACTTTACATTTGAAATGATTACGGATTAGCTTAGGCTGATTGAACTGATAACAACAAAATTACTGCCCGGGTGTTCTTGGAGGGGACACCGGTAACGGGAGTACATATTTTTACTTTACTGCCCGGGTGTTCTTGGAGGGGACACCGTAACGGGAGTATTATATATAAAAAATTTAAATTAATTTTGTATCACTGCCCGAATTGGGTACATACAAGTCTACGTCACAGCGTCATGAACTGTAAATCACTTGGAGGGTGAGCGCGAATGTTATGAAATAGATCTATTCGGGTGTGGATCCCTGTTCGGGTGATTAGCTATCGCCGGTAACGAACATTATAGCGTGATGTCCACGTGAATGATATAAAATAGATCTATTCGGGATTGACAACCCCCGTTCGGGTGACTAGCTATCACTGGGAACGAACGTTATAACATGTCGGATTATAACGTTGGGACTATCGGGCCTCCCCGACAAATACATACATTGGAACATTTTGTTCATTAAATGTGTCATGCATTCTTTATAAATCTTTGGGATAAGATTGGTACTTTTGGTGACATAAAATGTGTCGTGCATATTTTATAAACATTTTACATAGTACTGTGATGACACAGTGGATAAATATATTTGTTGAAACTTACATTCATATTTAAACTAATCTATGAACTCACCAACTTTAATGTTGACACTTTTAAGCATGTTTTTCTCAGGTGAATTAGATGCTTGGAATATTTGATGTGCATTGGAGTCTTTACATTCAAGCTTTTCATTGTGATGCAATTATGGGACAAATGTTATATTAAATTCAGATTTTGATTAAATCAACAATGTTATTTTTTTCAAACGACACCTAGAGGTCGTTCTCTTGTATCTATTGCTGTGTATTATGAAGTAGCACCCCATGTGGTATTCCGCTGCGTTGTATATGATTTTTTGGGGGTGTTACAGAATGGTATCAGAGCACTGGTTATAGAGAACTAGGTTGCATATTTTACCCTAGACTATAACCGTTTTCACAAACATTGCATCACATCAAACATTACAAGTCATCAACACGATACTTTTGCATAGTGCTTACATTACGTGCTGCATTAAGTGCTTACGTGGCATACATATATATAATGTATATGCTTGCATTCTTTTCGCGTATATCGTACGCTTATTTATATAAGAGTTATTTATATAAATACCAGAGCGTTTCTTAAGACATTGTGGGTTGCACAATGGTCTCATTCTACTCGTCAGACATTGTGGGTTGCACAATGGTCTCATCTTACTTCTTAGACATTGTGAGTTGCACAATGGTCTCATTTCATTCCCAGACATTGTAAGTTAAACAATGGTCTCTAAAAATATTATTTTCTTCATAGCATTATACTATATTGTATTACACGGAGACCATCATAATTTTTGTTTACATGAAATATGATATGAATCAATGTATTACAGTCTTGTATAGGCGGACCTAGTAATAAGAGGATTGATATGATGATGATATATTAACAAAGCCCGTCACAGTCTTTTTACACGAGATTGTGTATGAATCTAAGGTATTGCAAGTCTTGTTATAGGCGGGACTTTAATAGATAGGAGGATTGATACGATAATTGCTATGTTAACTTATTTATAAGGACCTTCATCGTATTTACTCTAATCGAGTACTCATTAACTTTCTTGAACTCTATGTTGATCTCGCCTGGTAGTTTTTACTCCGAGTCTCCGAAGACGAGTTTTAAACACTCGTCCCATACTCATTAGAACACATGTATAGTCATGTCAACCACCTTGAAGGTTATGAGAGTACGCGTATTGCATAGGGAATTATTAAGTAGGATGATTTATAATCTGTTTATTTAAAAGGATTGGGACGCCTCTTCATTTAAATAAATAATTTATAAATCCCTGAACCATAAGTTTATAAATTTATCATTTACATAAATTGGGACGCTTCTTTATGCAAATGATGAATTATAAATGAGTGGGCTTAATGGTATCCAATGTGAGACGAGTAAGAACATGCACTCAATAATCACCGGAATTCGTTATAAAGGTCTAGAAACACAATCGTGTCTTACTACTCAGCAGAATCTTAACCCCTTACTTGGAGCTACCTTATCACATTCTTAAGTCATTACTTTTGTCATTGCAAATCCTTGCAATCATGAACTGTCTGTGGAGCTAACAGACTGAGTACGATATTTCGTCACCTATTACATTAGCTTTCTCGCGAGCTCCTCCCATTGTTGAACTCTACTATGGGGATATTGTTTCTCGGAGGGTCCTCACCCTCTGCATCCCATCACCACATATTATAAGTTATTGTCGTTATGGTCGTTGTTGTTGGGTAATGGAGCGGTCCCGACTAATACAACTTTATCCAATAGGTAAGGCAACTCCCCTTAAACGAGATAAACACCTATCGACGAAACAGATAGTTGGACTATTCATTTCGGGCCACTAGTAGGAAGACTTAGGTCGCGATACATCCTAGTACTGCCAAGTAAGTTGGGTACTTACATACATAAGCCACGTTGATGTGAATCATCGAACATTACAGATAGCAGAAACGAGACTCTGCCTTAAGACATTTATGACTTTATATAGACATAACCACGCGACTACACTTTCTCCTTTGATGTGTTCTCTATTAAGAGGTTTGCTTCATAAAGCATTTATACCAACAATAAACCTTGTAATGATGTTTCTCTAAGATACCTATTCTAATGGATTGGATATCCTGGTCAACCTAGCCGAAATTTATGGATATTAAGAAATGTCGAAACATTAGATATTGCTGAATAAAGTTATCAGCGTCATGTTCAAATGGCTTAGTAAATCTTAAGTCTTGTTCCTAGTCACACTAAGCGGATAACACAGATTTAATCTCGGGACGAGATTTCTTTAAGGGGTAGGTACTGTAACATCCGAGAATTTTCGAAATTTTGAATGACGATTTCAATCTTTGACTTTTAGGGTCTGGCTTGACTTATAAGAACGATCATCTAAATCACGTTTTCACGACTCGGACTCTAAAGCAATTTGATGTGAAATGATATTCCAGACAACTTTTCAGTTTTACCCGAGACCTGAAAACAAGCAGAAGAGGGCTAAAACAGCCTCGCAAAGTTTTGGAAAAACCGCACACGACGCGTACCGACCCGGAAATGATTAAAGATAATTTAATTATCAGTTTTATTAAATAAAAGTATTTAATAAATTAGTCATCATTTTATTCGAAAACGTTTGTTGATAACGCGAATATACGGGTTAAAAGTTTATTTCTATTTTTACTTTTGAACGAGACGTAACCGGTTCACCAAATAAATAACGAACATTTTTATAAATGTTATAAAAATATTTATGAAATATCATCAAGTAAATACTCATTTTTATCGGAAAAATAATTTGAAAAACAATGGCGCGAGTTTCGTGACTCGAATCGACCGTTAACTAGTCCAAATGAGTCCCGAACCGATGATTATCGAAACTATATTAAAAAGTTACAAAATAAACCCTACACTATTAAAACTTGTCACAATTAATTATATATATATATATATATATAATTTTCTTTTACATTTCATTTCATTACTCACATATACACACATACCACTCTCCCATCTCCAAAATATCCGGCCACCACCTTTTCCGGCCAACCGCCGCCGAAAAAGTTTTCCGGCGAGTATTCCGGCCAAGACCAAAAGTGAACCTCATCACCGGATCTACCCGATCCCCCAACACACGCGCCTCCACGCGCCTCTCCACCACCCACCACCGTCGCTGCCATCATCAACCGCCACCACCACTCAACCAACGTCACCACCTCCACAACGAGAACCACCATCCCACCATGAAAAGGGTGCGTTTGGATGGTTTCTAAGCACCAACAGGTGCGTTTGGTTGTTAAACCAACCACATGGGTGCGTTGGGTTGAAAATGCGACCCACAAAGGGTGCGTCGGGGTTCACAGAAGGACCGAAGAGGGTGCGTCGGGTTTATTCTTAGCACCATGGGTACGTTCGGTTTCACGTTTACACCAAAAGGGTGCGTCGGGTTGGTCATAACCACCTCAAGGGTGCGTTGGGATGGGTGGCAGCCACCCGAAAAGGGTGTGTTGTTTGTTGTGGTTCCCGGGTCAGCAGCTAGGGGTGTTTGTTTATGCAGTTTATACCAAAAAGGGTGTGTTTGGTAGTAGAAATAACATATAGGGTGCGTTTGGTTGCTGTTTGTTTCTCTATTTCGCCACATAGGCGTGCGTTTTGGTTGTAGTGCAGCCGCCCACCAAGGGTGCGTTTGTTTGTCATTAAAACGACATAGGGTGCGTCCCTATGGTTGAGATGTAAAAGCACCAAGGTGTGCAGTCGGTCCACTTACGTAGCTTGGGATGGCAGAAACCACAAAAAGAGGGACCGTTTGGTTTATGGACAGCCCATAAATGGGTGCGTTTGGGTTTGTGGGGTTAACATACCGACTGAGAGTCTTTCTATTTGTGTCGGGTTGGCTGTCAAACAGCCGTGGAAGCCGGGGGTTTGTTTGGTTTTGATAACCAGAAACAAAAGGGTGCGTTTTGTTTGCACCATAAAATATATTATTGTTTTCATTTATTTTATTGAGTTAATTATATGTGATGTAATCCTGTCCGAAACTTGCGCGTTTCTATGTTATTAATATTAAAGTGGGATTTATATTAATTTAATCAATTTATATGTGTTTTTGAGCTAAAAACGGATTTTGGCTGCGAGTTTGTATCGGGTCTTTTGAACAGAAAATATAGAACGTTGGATTCCGGGGCTTCGATGATTTTGAAAAAAGTCGACTTTAGTTTACAAAATATAACAAATTCTAACATTTTTTACGGACGTTTTTTAGATATATACGGAACTTTTAAACTCTCAAATAGAAGAAACTGGAGTGAAATCGGAATATACACTTTAATAGAAAATAAGTTATTTTTAATATATTTAATCTGTCAGACTTATTAATTAAAGGATTTTGAGCACTTTCGAGTCTGGTTCAGCCTTATGGCAAAAACGAAAGTTGTTCGTAATGACGTTTTTTACTTTTGCCGTGAGGATTGTCCAGTTTTTAAATTTAGACATAGCGGAACGTCAAACTAAAGTCGGATTGATCTATTATTTCAATTAATTATATTATTAAGACCATGTTCGGTCCTAAAAAGTAATAGTCTAAAATAGTAACTTTCGGTAAATTTCATCATAAGCTATGTTGGACGGAAAATAGTACTATTTATTAACTATACTAGGGTTAAGGTTTATAGTCGCTGCAAGTGCGATTTCTAATCCACATGTTTATATGTATGTATACATATAAAATATGTTTGATTTCGTACGTTACGATGTAGCATCGATGATCGTTTTTAATTCGTGTATTATAATATAGAGCCGATCATAATTATAGGTCGTGGCACGAGATCGTTGAAATTCGGTGTGATTTATTTGGATTATTTGATCGTGGTCTTTGTTCAATGGTGAGTTTATTAGCCCCATGTTTTAATGGTTTTACATGTATTTTTGGGGTGAGAACATGCTCTGTTTACTAATGCTTGTTCAGGATTGTTACAATTGGGATTTACATACTCATTTACAATAGCTCGCTATGGGATACATTACTTGACTTCATTTTTGGTCACGAATGCTACTTTAACCTTTTGAAATGATTATGGTTAGCTTAAGCTTGCATGAACAGTTAATTAATCGGTGGGGTAAGCGCGAATGTTATAAGATAGATCTATTTGGGATTGACAATCCCTGTTCGGGTGACTAGCTATCACTGGTACGACGTTTCTACCATGTCGGATTTCGATTTGATTGGCGCCTGCGGGGCCAACAATCATTATTGCCCGGGTGTTTTGGGATAGGGAACCACCAATGATGGGGAACATATTATTTCGCATACTCGCCCCGGGTGTTCTTTGAGGGAACACCCATGAGGGAACACTTTATTTGCAGACATTGCGCGGGTGTTATTGTGGAAACACCCATTGAGGGGAAAACATTATTTTTTTTACTGCCCGGGTGTTCTTGGATTGGGAAACCACTTACGATGGGGTACATTTCTTACGGGTGTGCCTTGAATACAAGTGGCTTACTTATAGTTCTTCGTTTGCTCCCAGTTTCATGAATTAGAGTAATCGTAATATTCGTTTTGTTTTTTTTCTTTTATACTCACACGAATATTTTACGTTGCCTTGATAAAGTGGGCAATACATACTTGAAACATTTTGGGTGACATTTTAAATTGGTTAAGCATTCTTTCTTAAATCTTTGGGATAAGATTGGTAACTTTTGGTGACTATATAAATGTGGGTGGCAGCATTCTTTATAAATTCTTTGGATTTTTACATGGTACTGTGATGATACAGTGGTTTACATTAATATTTAACTAATCTTATTGAATATACACAACTTTTATGTTGACACTTTAAAGCATGTTTTTCTCAGTGTGAATTAGATGCTTGGATTAATTTGATGTGCATTGGAGTCTTTACATTAAGTTTTCATGGTGATGCAATTTATGGGGACAAACTATTATTTTGATTATAGAAAATCTACGAGATTGTTTTACAACGACATCTTTTTAGAGGTCAGTTTCTCTTGTATCTAGCCACTGCCTGATTTGAAGTAGCACCCTATGTGGTATTCCGCTGCGTTGTTATATTTTTGGGGGTGTTTCAGCTTTTCACGCATGCAACATGACTGAGGGGTTAGTCTGTTAGCTCACTATGTTCTTACTATGGAAGTGCTACATAGATAACTTGGAACAGTCCAAGTCTCCCATGTTATTGAAACCTTGCAGTGAGCCTATTTTAGTCTCTATGTCTATGGAGTTTGATAGCTTCGTGCATTTTTTACAATTAAGTTTACCATAGTCTTATTAGTGAATAACGTTCTAACTTTATCCTTCCTAATAAGTAAATAACAGTCTAAATAGAGAATAATCTTGCAATATGCTTTGTTTATGTATCGGTATGTTTTGTACTCGATTTGGTTCATCATTCGGTTCTATCCTCTTTCTCTTTTCAATACTAGTAGTGTAGATTAATTTAGCTTAAAATGGTTATGTTTGCTTATTTGTTGATTAATATGCTTAGTAAGTAGATTTTATTTATGCTTGTTAAGTGATAAATTGTTTAGTTAATTAAGTGTGATTATAAAAGTGGAAATATTGATTAGGGATTTTTATATTACTTAGATTAGTGTTTTGGTTATTCGAGCGGGCAAAAGTCGTTAGAATAATTAGGCATTAATTTAGTAATCGATCTCTTGATAAAAATTGTTTTCAATAAAAACCAACGTTGTGAGAAAGTGATTTATTAGAAAGGTATTGATTCATCAATAAGGACTTATTTATATAATTAAATCACACTTAAGGATCTAAACATTTTGCTTAGCAGACATATCTTTTTATAAATATATCTTTTTGTTTAATTGCTTGGCTTATTTGCTATTTAGTATAATCTAGTTTAATTTTAAATAAAAAACAAACATGTTTGACAATCAAGCATCAAACAAAATGCTTTTGTGAATTTCAAATTCATCTCTCACTGGGACACGACATCCGGAAGATTAACTATTACTTGTCCTCAAGTAACTTTTATATCTATACGAGATACTTTTTATACTATTACTATTTGATATTTGGGATATATTTTATATATACGATTTTATCGAATCAGTTTTTGGCGTCGTTGCCGGGGAGAGGTGTACGATCTACACGTGGTGTTTGAAGTTAGTGCCTTGAAGATCCTTTCTCTTTTGAAAGTTTATTTTCGTACTTATAAAAAATATAAAAATCCAAAAATATTTTCTTTTTCTATTTTATTTTATTTTATTTTCTTTATAAAAAACTTAAAATACCAAAAATATTTTCATTTTATTTTCTTTTAAAAAAAATCCAAAAATATTTTTTATTTTTCTATCTTTATAAAAATCCAAAAATATTTTTCATTTCTATTTTATTTTCTTTTATAAATATTTAAAAAAATTCAAAAATATTTTTATTTTTATTTTCTTATTTCTTCTTTTTAGTGCATGAGCACTCGTTCTTCTTCTTCTAATTTTATCCCTCCTTTCTCCGATCTCGAGAGTGTTATTCGAAATTGACAAAGAAATCTTGGAGATCCTTCACTTTTGCTTGATTTTGAAGAGATAAATATGAGTAATAATTTGAATATCAATCCGAGACCGCCTCCTGCGGGTCCCCCTCCTCAAAATCATAATGGTCCATCGGGACCTAATCTTCATATTCCATCTCCCGATCTCCGAACGATAGAGGAGCTGTGCCAGCCGAAAATGAATGGACGGGGCGGACCGATCGCTCCCGTTAACATTCAGGCTACTAACTTGGGACTGAAGAATCATATGATTCAACAAGTTCAAAACAGTTGTCAGTTTCACGGACTACAGGGTGATGATGCAAATAAGCATCTCAATAAGTTCTTGACTATCATCAAGAGTATGAAGCAGAACGGGGTCACCGATGACGCCCTTCGCTTATACTTCTTTCCTTATTCTTTGACACATCATGCCACCGTGTGGTTTGATCGTCTTCCAAAGAATTCTATCCATACTTTCCAGGAGATGAATACAAAATTTCTTTCTAAATACTTTCCTCCTTCTATGGTGATGAAACTAAGGAATGAAATCAGTAACTTTCGACAGCTTCCGGATAAATTTTTATTCGAAGCATGGGAACGTTACAAGCTTTCGATTGATCGATGTCCAAATCATAATATGTTACCCGTTACTCAAATTGACACGTTCTATAACGGGATAACTTTGAGACATCATGATACAATCAATGTTGCGGTTGGAGGAACCTTTATGAAAAGGCGACCCGAAGAGTGTTATTGTGAAAATCGTGGTTTGAGTCGGTTGGTCAGTTTGTTTAGAATTTATTTGAAGTGTTTATGTGTGTTCTATATGTGTTTTATGTGTTTTATGAGAGATATGTGTATGATATTGAAGTACATGATTTATGAATCATGGTACTAGTTGAAATGAGATTGAATGAAAATGAGATCATTTGGAAGCTTTGCGTAGTTTCAAATGTCGTGTACGTAATTTTCTGTGTACATACTATATATATAATACATATTATATATATTATGTTAGTATTTTAGTGATTTTAGAGTACTTTCCATTTTTAAAAATAATTAGAAGTGAAGGCTTGTTAGAAATCTAGTTAGAAAGTTTAAGGTTTAGCGAAATAAGCAAAGGTTTTAACCTATAATCAAAAAAATATAGGTATTAAAGTTGTAAATAATAATAAATAAATAAATAATTTAATAATAGAAAAAAACAAATTTTAGTAAAAGAAAAGAAAAAAGAAAAGATATCATAATTAGATTACAACTTGTTTTTGGTAATTATCTTTTAAGGCCTATAAATACAAATCAAACCTAAACCAAATCACTTTGATTTTTCCTCTCCTTCCCTTGGCCGGTCGAACAACACAAAACAAGAAGAAAACCCCAAAAAATTTTAGGGTTTTGATTTTCAAGAGTTAAGGTATTGTTTTCTAAATTTTTCAATACAATTGATTTTAATTAACGTAACAATCATTAAGGATGGATTAGGTTATTGTAAATAATCTGTAATTAAGAGGTTTTGATCATCAAAAATCGTTTTAGGGATAATAATTAGGGTTTTGGGTAAGTTAATTAGGGTTAATTATGCTAAATTCGGAATAGAAATCTGGGCAGAATTTTAGGTCATCTTGCGAGAGCCATATCTCGGTCATACGGATAGCTTTTATTGATTTTCTTGAGCCTAAAATTAACTACAGAGAGTCTACTTTCCAACCCAAGTGGTTTCATGAATTAAAAGTGAGTGTTCCAAGAAGGAAGGGTCTTCAAAACTCTACTTCAACGAATATCCTCAAAAATCGTTCACGTCTTCCCCGGTAGCGGCGCCAAAATTTGGTATCGTGTTTGTAAGCACGTGTCAAATTTATATATGTATAGTATAAATCTTGTGACAATTCTTTCCAAATTACCTTTCAGAGCAGAAGAGAATAAAAGGATAAAATCTCACTTTAAGTGGAAAAACACAATATGTATATTTTTAACCGGAAGTATTTATTCTCGGGTCGTATCCCACGAAGTCGTTGAATTGAGAGATTCGGGAATAAATTCGGATTCAAGTACAAGAATGGGATAAAGGATTTTTGGATTTTGAATTACACTACGAATATAATGAAGCTATAGAACTTATTAAAGAAACCTATAAAAACAATTAACTAGCAGTGAAAGATTTTCTTTTCACGAAAGTTTATAATGTGAGCTAAAACTTGAAATTTAAAATTAAGGCATTCTTTTTACACAAATTTAACCTAAAAATCACAAATTTAAAAAAAGAAAATTTTAGGAAAAAAGTGAAGTTAAGAATTTTTTTTAATATTTTTGAATTTTATATGATTTTTTAAAGAAAAAGTGATTTAACTTGAAAAATAAAACTTTTTCTAAAAAAGCTTTAAACCACTAAAATTCTATTTTATTTTTCAAAAATACTAGAATGAAAAAACGAAAATTATTACAAAAAGAATTAGATGGTTCAATTATTTTTCTATTTTCTATGAATTTTTTTTTATGAAAAGAAATTACTAAAACCTATTTAAAATTTCCTAGAAATACAAATTTAATTGGATGAAATAAAGAAAAATGGTTTTTAACAACTATCTTTATGTGCAGAAAATCGAATAGATGAAAATGCTACTTTTTATTTAGCAATTGAAACGCTCAATTTTGCTATAAATCTGTAACCTAATTTTAATGTTAAAATTAATTTTGAAAATTTTAAAATATATTATTTATCTAAATGCGTAAGGTTAGGAAAATGCAAGAAGCGCTCTCTCGTGAAGGGTAGGCGGGAAAATTAAAAGAAAATTACACTCTAGTTAAAACAGACAACCTCTAACTATTGCAAAAGTACCAAATAGACGTGTACGTTATATGATCTTATTTTTGACTTATTTAAAAAGTTGAAATTAGTCAAAAACCTTTAAAACTACAAAGTTTGAACTTGAGCTTTAACACTTCTACAAATTTAAACAAAAGCATTTAAACTTTCTATCAATGAATAAGCTAGGAAAATTTGCTTTTTACTCTGAATAACCGTAACTAATGTTTCTTTGAAAATCTAACTTTTCTAACTTTGGCTTATTACTAGCTTATTACTTAATGAAAATGAAAACTAAAAGAAACTAAATGAAGATTGTAATGTGTACTAGAGATGTCTAAAAAGAAATAAGCTACAAGTATACAAGATAATCAAGAAATTTGATCTTAAAAAGTAAAGGTTCAAGCTTATTACTGAAATTAAGTAAATCCTAATAAGCTAATTAGCTTATTACTAATTCCTAGAAACTGAAATTTTGGAAATAAGCTAACCTCATGAACTTAGAATAAACCTAGATAAAAAGGTTTTTGGTATAACATCCTAGAATTTAGAAATCCAAAAAAAATAAATAAGCTAGTACTCTAGCTGATAGTTATTACTACTTTTACAAGGACAATGTAAGTAGTCGTAAAAGCTTATATATGAAACTTAAAAGACTGAATTTTAAAGGCTAAATAGAGTACTACTTAGTATGCTAAATTCTAAATTGAAACTACTATTACAAGAGCTAAAGAGTGCTTTAAAAATGATAAGGCAACAGCTGTACACCTACGAATAAGATACTGTTGGTTGTTCTGATATACTGACAAACTCTTTAAATGCAGGTAAAAAATCTTAAGTTTAAATCTCTTAAAACTAACTAACTAGTGTGTTCTAGTGTACATTAACCCTAAATTGAACACTAAAATGGTGTAAACTCATTACTCTAAAAGTACTTTGCACTAAAAACTGTCTGCGTGCTAGAATTACCTTTGAATCTATAAGAAACTGAACATCTACAAATAACTGCAAATCTGTTTAAAACTTTATAATTTTCACTTAACCTAGTGACTTTATGACCACATTTTGTCACACTAAAGTTGACTTTAAGAGTCAATAACTCCTTAATCCAAACACTAGTTTATTCAAAAATGTCCAACTAAATTTACTTTGTGTATCCACTTTTAAGCTAAAAATGCTAAAACCTTATACTCTCTTTAACTTTAACTAAGTTAATGAGCATACTTAAGTCACTAAAAATACTAGCTTTTCAAGGGAAAAAGCTAGTTATTCGCTAGCTTTTTATACTCTAATGACATAATCTACAGAAGTGAGAACTTAATGTATTATTCTAGCAAACGTGATTAGCTAGCGCAAAAGCATTTGAATATCTTAGCTGACTAAACAAAATTTAACAAGTTTTTAAGCAAAAAAAAGACATGTGTGTTATGCTGCTATTGAAGTTAAGATAAATGAATGCTGTCGAAATTAAAATCATAAAGCTAAATATAAATTTGGTAGTCTCTGAACTAGGTCATCTTGCTTGAGTGAGTGACCTAAATCTACACCTTATTTATGGCTACCTTAGCCTCTAAACCAATAAGCTTTAAGTGCAACTAAGCTAAATTGTGCTTATCTCCTTTATTGCTTCCAAGTATTAATCCAAACTGAAATTCATGTATGACATTTTTGAAACATATAGACAAACACAGTATTTAAAAGCTTTTTGCATATTAGAACAAAGACAATAGAATAGCTGTAATTTGAGCATTATTACAAGTCTATTACTAAAAACAGCTTATACACAACACTTGAAAACAAACTCAACCTCAAACTTGCTTTATTGCTTTTATAAAGCTAAGGATCGAACAACTGAGAATGATAAAACACAGAAGTAGTACAACTGAATGGGAAAGATTTAAAAGATTAATTCGACAAATGAACACGTAAACGTGAGCTTTAAAATGAGTGAAAATACAAAATAAAAGAATACTAACTCAGCACAACTCTAAACTACTTGATAAGCTCTATGTATAGGAAAAAAATTGAAAAGAAAAAGAAAAATGAGGAGAACTTCGATACCATTACCAGACGTTGGATCTCTTTCATTTGAATCTTAGCCGTTGGATCTCTTTCATTTGAATCTTAGCCGTTGGATGTCTTTGTTGGAGGGTGTTCGAAAAAACCACATTAGATGCTGCCACGTGTTAAAGTAATTGTGTCGGTCGGAAATGGTAATACAATACGATGGGTTTATGGATGTGATGGTTAAGCAAGGACGGGAAGAGTTTGGAAGTTAGATTATATTAGAGTTTTGGCTGACAAAGTTGTTATAGGTGCGGTTAGGAGCAAAACGTACACCGCGTTTTGTGTTTGAATCTTTGGGATAATTGCAAAAGTAGTCCCTTTGTTTCTCTTTCAAAAGTATAGTGTAAAATAAGTTTGGAGGTTGACAACTCTGGCCCTTGTAGTTTCTTAAAACAAGAAATGGACTTGATTTTGGGCTTTTATTGGGCCGAATGGTGTAGAAGAATGGCCCAAGGGTATTTTAGTAATTTTGCATCATCTTCAAAAGGTATAATGGTCTTTTTCCTTCAAACTTTTGTCCTTTCCTTTACTTTCTTGTCTTTTCTCGACCACGGTCTTGATCCGGCTTTGATATCTTTCCTCATGTACTTGTCTCTTCATTTCTTGTCGGTTTTTGCTTGTTTTTGCTCTTTTTGACTTTGATATCCTTTCCTGCACATTATGACACAAAAGCACACATATTTCCATCTTTTGGCATATTTTTGGCTTTTATTGGCGAAATCCTGGGTATTTTATGTATACAATTTAACACTTATCAAAATTCCCCAAACTAAAGGATTGCCGTGTCCTCACGCAATTTTATTAAGCGTACACTTTGTAAACTAACAAGTTTCCAAAATGCCCTTGTTTTCACCTTTTATGAATCACCTTTTTAAACATCTTAAGCTTTTTCTCAACATTTTATCTCATGGAAACACATTAATGGCAATCATTGCAATTTTGCAACTTTTAGGCTCATTGAAATAGGCTACTCCCGATTAATAGAGCACAAAAGAGGAAAATTCGTCTTCCCTGACTTTTCACTAGACTAAACAAAGCTATTAAACAAGATCATTGTCAATATAAGTCCAAATGGTTAAGCTCTTATACTTACAACTTGTGAACTTTTCACTCCCAAGAATAAATTAATGATTAAGATGTGTGCACTCTTTTCAACTTCTTAACCATAGAACACCTTATCTTTATAGTTGAAATCCAATCCAAGCTTTACACTTAAGCCTTGTGAGCTTAAATGTTAATAACAAAGATTAAACCTCGACGCAAAGCTAAAAGAGATTGGGAACAAAATCTATATAATTGATTTTTTTAGAAAATGAGAAATTTTTAAACCAATCTTTTAATTTCCGTATACTATAAATTATTTTTTAATAGGAAGCTGATTGTTTCTTAGTTTTTTCGAACCCCAACTCAGGCCTTTCTCCCAAATAGGATATCGCATCAACAACCGTGTTCTTAGTTCGAACCCCCACTCCGCTACTAACGTTTGTGGGATATCGCGACAACACCTTTTTCCTACAAAGCCTAGAATCCAAAGTTCCCTAGTTGCAATCACCACCTAGCCGCGCGTCCCTAGTGGAGTGAATGCCTACGACCTTGAATCCACGTACATAGTCTTAAAACCATAGTTGCGACCTCCATCCGATCACACTCTCTACAAGCGATAACGCAACTGATAAAACTAATATAGCATTATTATTCAAATTTTGCGAATGCTTCATTGGCACGAAAAATAATGCTTTTGCATTAGAAATGCTTCATTGGCATTCTTTTTATAATTATATTTTTGATGACTGGAAAATTTTCACATAGAAAAATACAACTTATTAAATTAGAAACCAAAAAATCTTACTTACATATAAATGAATTCTTTTCAAAATGTAGAGACATTTTTACTAAAGACATTTGGTTGACTTAGTTAAAGATAAAAAGCACGTATGATTGGTGTGTTCAGAGCTTGAGGGAGTAAAAAGACACAAATCATTCATATAAGCTTTAGATTTTCAATAAACCTGCTAAAGCAAATACACTTATAGATACCTACATCCCTCTCTTGTTCCTCACCTTTTAAAAATCCAATGCAAAGTGAAATTTTATGTGAACGCTTAAGCCCACAAAGGTAGGTTAAAGAACTAGCTAGGGCATTTTCAACCCGGTCAAGTCAAAATTAACTCCTATTAATCTCTCACCAACGGATATACCAAAAAATGGTGTTTTTTCCCCCAAACTGAAGCTTCTAATTGAGCTCTCTTGTAAGCAAAAATTATAATTTTTCACTTTTTCAACAAAAAGTTTAATTCAAAAAGATTTCCAAACAAGGTTGCGTGAAGTGCAAGTCATATCGAAGATATCCTATCCCAAACTAAAACAAACATTGTCCCTCATGTTTGAAAAATAAGGGTCAAAAGGAATCTTAATAAACAAAAATTCTAAGGACATGCAAAATAATAGATGTTTAGTTCGATAAAGACAAGGATAAAAGATTTCCCACTTTATGAAGAGAAAATTGAAGACCATCAATGGAAATTGTGGGCATTGCTTTGTTCTTCCATAATTTTGAACCATGAATTCTCCAAAATCCGGAAAACCTAGACAAACATCACAAACAACCAACAAGAACGAAAGAGAACAAGCCTCCTCTCATCATTTTTCATTGTTAGCTCATAAACGACTTTAAAAACGGCTTAGTTTTTATTAACCGAGTACAACTATACTCACCCCAGAATTAGAGTTGTCCTTGGGGAATCAAGAAAAAAAAAAGAAAAGTAGATAAAAAAGATAAGCATGGGTTGCCTCCCACGAAGCGCTTGTTTATTATAGAGTCCCCTAGCTTGACTCATATTCCAACAAGGTACATCATGGAGGATAAAAGTGAGGGTGAAGAAATTTCGAAGGACGGATCCTTCCCCAAACTAGAGAATTAGTACGAGATTGAAGGTGGGACGAATTATTGAAGGATGGGTCAAAAATCTTAAGAGTTAAAGAACTCTTCCTCGTAAGCACATTATCAAAAATACCCGGATCAAAAACTAAGACCTTAGGGTTCAAAATATCATTTTTAGGCTCAAACTTGAAATTTTCAAGGTCAAAGTTCTAACATCATCTCAGAAGAACGGGTGGGCAGGGTGGGTAAAACATTTGGCTCATGAACTTTAGAGTTCTTATCAACTAGGATACCCGGGTTGAAAACTTTATCCTCATTGATTGTTGAGAATAAAGCATCACTTACATGAAAATCCTCATAACATAAATCACCGGGTTTAAATTCATCACTTAAGCTCTTAAAAACACTTGAACTTGATTTGTCAAAATCTTTGGTTTTATCACTATCAGAATCCATTCTCTCAAAATCCTCTCCATACAAAATTCTTTTCCACTCATCATTGTTAGAATCCCCACACTCAAAGAATCATCATCATTATCAAAGTCATCTTTTGGTAAAGACTCAATTGAGGGTTCAGAATTAACTTTCGGAGAAATTTGTCTAGATACCTCAATAGAAATGATTTCCTCGTCGTCTTCAAAAAGAGGGTTCAAATAACTCTTAAGAGTTTCCTTATGAACCTCCTCCTTAAGAATTGACTCGTCATTTCTAGAGGGAAAATCATCTTTTTTCTCAAAGAGAGGGTTTGAAAAAGTCTTGAAACTTTGAAAATCATCACAAAAAGGAAAATCACACTCTTTTCCAATTTTGGACTCTCTTGGGATTGGAATGAGATCTTCTTTGTCTAATTCCTTGTTTGGATAAAGTTAAGATCCCATCCTCACCATGTTTGAAAGAGTCCTCAAGATTATTTTTGGAAAGGATTGTGGAAATTGTCACCTACGGAAGAGCAATTTGAGGGAATGACTAACTCTTCCTTGGTGAATGATTTCTAAAATTCTCTAGAATTCGATGTAAAACAAGCCCTGTCTTCCTAGCACCGTCGTTGTCAGACATTTCTTAACTTCTTCTTGTATTTGTAATTTCTCCCACAAGAGAGTCAAACCTTCGAACAAGTAGTAGATTGGAGAAAAGAATCATACTCTCCAGGTTCACAAACTTCTTTGAATCGTCCTCATAAATGTCCATCATGTGGATTGACTCTAATGCCTTGACTGATCCGTCTGGTTTAAAGACTATCCCTTTCCATACCATCACCTTATCACTAGCTCTTAATTCCCCGTGACTCAATTAAGACCCGTGCGGAATCCTTAAGAAAGGCCTACCAAAAAATAAGAGACTCGATAATCAACACTCAAGAGTCTACTAAAGACAAATCGTCCGGGAAATCAACTTCCCACCGGGGATATAACCAAACACTCTAGCAATTCCTTTAGAAACACAAAGAGAGCAATTTGCTAGTTCTAAGGGTCACTCCGGTAGATTTGCAATGCGGGAAGGCCAACTTGTGTACACGGAAATGCATAAGGTTGATACTTAGCACCTAGGTCGGCTAGGGCTTTGCATGAAGCTCACTAAAAGTACACGTGATGAGAAACTACCGGGTCCTCAAGCTTTTCCGGGAAGCTTTTGAGAATGATGCCGAGCATGTTTGCCATCTTCGTTTAACTTCTCTTTGTTCGACAGACTAAGCTTTTTAACATCTTTGTACTTTAGGCATAAGAATAAAGCCCTCCCGCCAAAGTATTGGTCACATGAATCCTTTTTGAACAATTCCCAAAAACCTTTTGATTTTGTCACTTTATCATTTTCACCTTTCTTTTCATACTCTACCCTAGAAGGATATGGAAGAGTTTTTGTTGGCTTGTTTGGTTTAATTGGTGGAGATTTAGGCAAGAAAAACTCTTCCTTATCAATTAAGATCTCTTCAAAAACACTTTCTCTAACCTCATCATCTTTCAACTTATCTTTCCCTTTCCCATGGTCTACCCGAGGTTGGACGTTTGCGGTACTTTGTGAACTTTCGGGTTGCACTTATGTCAATTGTCACCTCGTTTCCTTAGCCCATCTCGATTGTCGGATTGACATATAGGAGTTAGGCATAGGGGTACAAGGTCCATCATAGGCCAAACCACTCCTAGTGGTGATAGCCTTGACTTCGTTTCTAGGATTAGGAATAGTATTACTTGGTAAAGTTCCCGAACCCGATGCATTGTTATTTCCCATTTGCTTTTGAAACATGTTAAGCATCATATTTTGAAAATTCCTTTGCTCATTTTGAAAATCTTGTTGTTCCCTTTTGAAATCTTCAAATTCTTTTGCAAATTGTCAATGTGGCATCATTAGCTTTGTGTAGCCTTCTGAACCTTAGTAAAGCAACCGGAACTTGTGTACTTGGGACTTGATAAGCTTTGAGCTTGTTGGTTAAGCCCCAATTACTCCATGGTTACACTTGATTGGTTTTTGTTCACATACCTAGTCCCATTATACCTTTGGTTCCCATTGTATCCTTGGTTAGGTCTAGAAGCTTGATATTGGGTTGAGTGAAACCCGTGGTCTTGTGTAAGAAACCACACTAGAAGAAGAGTACCTGGAATTCCCCTGAACAAAACCACCAACCCGCAAAGCGGCTTGATTGGAATTGACTGAAAAATGTCCATGATAGACCGGGTAGATCAAAGACTCCTCTAGTCATTGGGCAACAACTTAATAATTTATTTTACTATGAGTACTACCCCACACGTAGTACACCGTTTCTCCACCACTTTAATCGGAACGGAGTAGGGTACAAGTGCTTTCATCATATTTTTCATCTCATTCATTTCATTCCTAAAATTCAAAGTCATCTTATCCTCTAATGCCGCTGCCATTTGTTGGAATTCGAAGTTAGATGATGATGAAGTAGAAGAAGATGGAGGAGCATTCGTACTCACTCGCATCACGGCGTTCCGTGAAAAAACCAATCAACTTTAGGCTTTAATTCTCTATAATTTTGGTAGTCCTTCGTTGGACTTTTTGTAGAGAAATTGCCTCTGCAAGCGGAATTAAGAGAATCAGATCATTATAGCTCAATGAATTGTAGAATGTGTCTAATTGGTGCATGAGCGAAAACCCGTGATGAGGACACTTCCTTAGAAGTTCCTTGAAACGTTCCCAAGCTTCGGAGAAAGATTCTTGAGCAATTTGTTGAAAATTCGTTATTTCATTCCGAAGATTGGTAGTCTTAGAAGGTGGAAAGAAAAAGTTGATGAACTTAGACACTAAGTCATCCCATGTAAGAATAGAATCGGGGGTGTCCTTGTCGAGCATGTTTTGGCAACCCCGTCAGAGAAAAAGGAAAGAGAAGAAGTTTGGATGGTGGTGTTAGGTACATCCTGGGGGGTGGGGGCGGGTACCTTTGATTATTAGTTATAGCTCTCAAAATGACGAATATGAGCCTGAGCTCCTCATCATTATACCACCTCGTAAAATTCGATTTTGAACAAGATTACTGATGAGGGGAATTATAGTTCAAAATTTTGAGCATTGATGGGTGGTACAAACTATAGCACATTCAAACCCACCCTCCGGTGGGAGCTTGAAGTTGCTCGGACTCCAAAGGTCGGTCATCGGCATTGAATCGGAAACTTATCAACAATATGGATAGCCTCTTTTGTGTCGGAAAAACGTCGACGATTACGTCTTCTTTCTCGAATAGTGTATCAAGGTAGAACGAGTGCAGCAAATAGCACTAGTGAAAGAAATGAAAATAAGAAGAATTTGAGATTAAGAAGATTATTTTTGGGGAAATTTACAATTTTTAAGTATTTATTAGGAAGGAAAACAAAAAGAAAATATTTTTTGCAACCGTTAATTACAAGCTTCACCATAAGTCTCCAAGAGTACGCACAAGTGAGCGAAAAGGCTTAGCGAGCCACAAGGACTTCTTAGCAAGTAGCTATCACCTTTCCTAAACTCACCTTATAGTTGGTAAAACTCAAAGGTCCGTCGTACCCTCGCAAGTACTCACGATAATTTTGTTGTTTATTGGAAGGTTTATAGAATGGATAGCTAGTATCCAAATTTGTTTTATTTTATTTTTATTATATGACTAAATTCGATAGGAAAAAGCGAATTAATGAAACGTTTTGTATTTATTTTTTTATTTTTTTTTATACAAAAAAGCAACGCTAACTACCAAAAAGGAAGGGTCTTCAAAAACTCTACTTCACGAAATATCCCTCAAAAATCCGTTCACGTCTTCCCGGCAACTTGCGCCGCAATTGGTTTGCGTTGTAAGCACTAGTCAAAATTATATATATATATATAGTATTAATCCCGTGATAATTCTTACCAATTACTTCTCAAACAAGAGAAATAAAAGGATAAAATCTCACTTAAGAAAACACAATACGTATATTTTTAACCGGGAAGTATTCTTCTCGGTCGTAAACCCTACGAAGTCAGTGAATTGAGGATTCGGAATAATTCCGATTCGAGTCAAGAATGAATAAAGATTTTTGATTAAGAATTACACATACAATATAATGAGCACAATTAAACATAAGGAACCATAAAGCATTAAAAACGTTTTAACCTAATACGAAAAATTAACATACGCGAATTAAAAACGTGAGCTAAAACTGAAAATTTTAAAATCTAAGGCACTAATTTTAACAAATTTATATACCTATAAAATCAACAATATAAAAAAGAAAATTTTAGAAAAAAGAATTAGAATTTTATAACTATTTTTGAATTTTCTATGAATTTTTTTAAAGAAAAATGAATTACTCAAAATAACTCTTTTTCTAAAAATTATTACTAAAAATCAATTTTTTAATTTTTCCAAAGAATACTAAGAATGAAAATAAAATTATTACAAAAAGAATTAGATTTTTTCCAAATTTTTTTTTTTTTTTTTTTTTTTTTTTTTTTTTATTTTTCTATTTCTATGAATTCTTTAAGAAAAAGGAATTACTTAAAATCTATTTTAATTTCTAGATAATACAAATTTAACTGGAAAAATAAAGAAAAATAGTTTTTAACAACTAAAAATGTGCAGAAAACTAATGGAATAAAAATGCCCAAATTTTATAAACCAATTAAACTCTAATTTTGCTAATTAAAAACTAAACCCTAATTTTATTAAACTAAAATTAAAAGTATTAAATCTATTTTATTATACCTAAAAAGACAGGGTAGAAAATGTAACTAATGAAAGGAAAGGGTAGGCGGGGTAATTAACTAGAATTTACACTATAGTTAAAACAGTCAACCTTAGACTATTAAGAAAGTACCAATTAGACCCTACGATTTAGCTTATTTTTGGCTTATTTAAAAAATGAGAATAAGCAAAAGCTTAAAACTACAAAGTTGTTCCTGAGCTTTAACACTACACTTTTAACAAAAGCTCTTTGAACTTTTATCCACTAGATAAGCTAAAAATTAAGCATTTTAATCTGCTTTACAGAAACTAAGAATTTGCTTAAAATTCTAACTTTTTCAAATCATTTGGCTTATTGCCTAGCATATTTTTAAATGAAAAGAAAAAAACTAAAAGATACTATAAGAACCTAAGATGTGTACTAAAGATTTCAAAAAAAATAAGCTATAATGAAACAAGAATAACAATAAATTTGTTTATTAAAAAGTAAGGTTCAGGCTTATTCCACTGTTTATAAGCTATACCTAATAAGCAACTAGCACAAAAAAACTAATTCTTAGAACTCAAATTTGCAAATTAAGCTCTCCTATGATTTATGAGTATACTAATAAAAGGAATTTTGAAATAACAACTAGAAATGAAAAATCTAAAAGAAATAAGCTAGTACTCTAAGTTGCTGCTATACTACTTTTACAAGAAATTTTAAGCTAATCTAAAAGCTTGTAAATGAAAATTAAGAGATGACTTATATTAAGCTATTGGAATATCTATCTAAAGAAGCTTAAAACTAATTTTCTAACTCTACTTCAAATGCTAAAAGAAGCTAAAATGATAAGCAACAGCAGTAATAACTAAGTTAATATGCTATAAACTGAATACATGACAAAAAAACTCAAATGCAGGCCTAAAATTCTAGAATTGAAAACTCCTTAAATCAACTCACTAACATGATATTAAATCTACATTACCAAGTGTAAACTCTAAAATTCTATAAATAACTTAACACTTAAAACTACTATGCACTTTAAAGTGCCCTGGTGCTAGCAAGAGACTTTTAAGCTCAAAACTTTGAAATTATTCAAACTATCTTGCAAAACCTTTTTAAAACTTGATAATCCTGAAAATCTAAACTATGCAAAGAGTTTTGACATTCTCTTGTTGACTTTAAAGGTCAAAAATGCCTTAACCCAAACACTAGTTTACTCAAACTGTCCAAACTATTTTTTATCTAAAATCTATTTTAAAGCTAAAACTACTAAAACCTTATATCTACTCAATCTAAAACTCACCTAATTAAGCTATTTTAGCAAAAAAAACCTACAGCTTATTAAAAGGAATAAGCTAGTTACTCAGCTAGCTTATTCTACTAAATGACAGAATTAAAGGAAATTACAACTTATGGATTCTAACTACAACAACTTTAAAACATTTGAATATCTAAACTAACTAAACAATTTTAAACAGGATTAAGCACAAGGAAAACAAAGAAATAAGCTACATGAATTAAGCTAGGTGTATGCTAAAATCAAAAAGTATAAGCTAAAACTTTGAATTGTTAGTTTCTGACCCTAAGCCCACTCTTGTTGAGTGAGTGCTTTAAATTTTTAGAACCCTAATTGGCACCTTGCACGTCTAAAACCTGAGCTTTTAAGCTCAAAAGCAATTTGGCTTATACTCCTCATTGGACTTCAATATCAATCAAAAGTAAACAAATAATCATGATTTTGACTTATGGATGGAACAAAAACAGTAACTAAATGACTACCAAACTTTGACTGAAATTGGAGCTTAAGAAAACTATTATAAGCTTCAATGAGGCTTATGAGAGCTTATTGTATCAAAACAGCTTAAAAATTGAAATCAAACTCTAGTAAACTGAATGTTTAGCTTTTATTGATTATGTAAGGTAAAGTACAAACTGAGAATACAAAGGTACAAGTGATTTGAAAGATTTTAAAAGCTTTAATTTCGAAGAATGAACAGTAAACGTAAATTAAAAAGAGAAAATTTACAAAAGAAAAAATAACACGACTAAAAATCTAACACTCCACTATCTATCACAGCTTCTATTTATAGATGATAGTGATGAAAGTAATGAGAGCTTTCAATCGTTCCTAGCCATATGATCTTTTCTCTTGAATTTAAGACTGTTGATGAATGAATGGTGATGTGTTCGGACCAGATGTGAGGTTTCCACGTGCACAAAATGATGTGGAATTGGGAAAAATACGAGAGTGGGATTGAAGTAAGAGAAAGGGAAAGGGTGATCTTAGGAAGTTGGGATTTGTTGTCGGTTATATTGGCGTGGAAAAGAGGTTTATAGACGGTTAGGGAAAATATAAAACCCGCGTGTGGGTTTGAAAGTTTGGCATATTTGCATAGTAGTCCCTTTGTTTCTCTTTTAAAAGTATAGTGTAAAATAAGTTTGGAGGTTGTCAATTCTGGCCCTTGTAGTGTAATAAACATGAAATGGGCTTTGGTATTGGGCTCATTTTTGGGCTTTTGTTGTCCGAATAGTGTAGAAAAGCCCAAAAGGGTATTTTAGTCTTTTTCCTTCAAACTTTTGTCCTTACTTTACTTACTATCTTTTCACAACTAAGTTGATCTTGAGATTTTCCGGCTTTTGAAATTGGCTTCAAATCTCTCTCTTGATCACTTGTCTCTTCATTTCTTGTCGGTTTTTGCTCGTTTTTGCTCTTTTTGACTTTGATATCCTTTCCTGCACATTATGACACAAAAGCACACATATTTCCATCTTTTGGCATATTTTTGGCTTTTATTGGCAAAATCCTGGGGTATTTATTGTATACAATTTAACACTTATAGGTTCCTCTAAAGTTTTAAGATCTATTTTAGCTTTTATCTTTTAAGCTCAATTGGTAATTGTGCTAAGCAATCTTGCTTATTTTCTGAGTTTGCTTAGTTCATGCTCAATTTTAGTTGTTTAAAAGTACTTCTAGCTTAGATTTCTTTGCATTCATAGATAAAGCATCTCATAAGCTTCCTAGAACTCTTTTCTTTTTTCACATTAGCTAATTGAGCTATATAGCTGTTTGGTAAAAACATAGCCCAAACCCCTATTTTCTGTAAACAGCTTATGAGAAGCTTCTTTTAGATCTTCTCTTTGAGTTTCAGACCATAGTGCTTTTGGGTAAAGTTGTGTCGTCCCTAGTTTCCTTTACAACTTTGCTCTTTTAAGTTAGTGATAAGCACTTTTAAGAATTTTGAGCTTAATAATTGGACTAGTTTTGTTGTCGGGATGTAAGACCCCTCAGGGACCATTCCTGTAAATTTTCCCTGTTTTTAGTTTATTTTCCAGTTAATCCTTGCCCGTTAAATGTTTTAGCCCGTTAGTCCTTAAGCTTTCACAGTTAGTCCCTAAGTTAGTTTTAATTAGATTAATAAGGTTTTAATTAATTGTTTTAGGATAGGTTTTAAATAGTTTAATTAAGACTTTAAGCAAAAAGTAAAAATTAGGCTTTTAAATTTTCTATCAAAATTTCTGCACACCTTTCTAATTTAGTGTACTATTTTTATAAAAAATTTTAGGATTACAATTTTTAATAGTTTTATTATTTTTATAGTTTTTAAGTAGTTTAAATTTTAGAAAAATTATATCTTTTAATCCAAAAAGCAAGAAAAATGTTATTTCTTTTCCTAAATTTCTTTTGTCCAATCTGATCTTAGTGTTTTATAAATTTATAGTTTCACATTTTTAGGGATTAAAATTTGTTTACTTGTTTATTTGTCCGTGTTTAATTTTTCCCTATTATATGTTTTTAAATTTTTTTTTAATTGTCCATTTTAATTGTTGCTTTAGATAATCAAATCATCCATTTGCTCATTCAAATCAGAATCCGAACTAAAACGTGGTTTCAATTTCACTAGTCGTTGGGGAAACGACCCGGGTGATCATACTTACCCGGTTTAATATACGTATTATAATTAAATTATAAATATTTTTTAAGAGAGATTTTATCAAGTTTAACTTGGTAATTTTCTTATTTAACCTCTTATAGATCTATTATATTATAATATATATTTTTGGGTAGTATAAAACTCTTCCTCTCTCTTTCTCTCATCCAACCCACGGCTCAAAAAGCCTCTCCAAAATAATTTACACTTTAATTTTACAAAACCATACACATATATACACATCATACCTAAGGTATCCTAAGATGGTTCCAAGCATTGGTTAACCATATTCAAGCTTTAATCAAGAAAAGGGAAGCTAAGGTTTATTTAAGAAAACTAGGGTTTTCTTTGGTGCAAGCTTTGGATTTTTATCTAAACAAGGGTTTAGATTACATTGATCATCATCATCATACACCATAAGGTCATCTAGAACCCTTTATGTTCTTTCAATATTCATTTTATGCATATGTTAGTTCTATTGTAGCTTGAATCACCATGTAGGATTTTTAACATGTAAATGGAGTTTTTACTTGTAATGATCATTTTGCACACTATTATATATGTTGAGATATTGCTAATATCATGTTAAAAGGGATGAGAAAGTATTGTACCATATTAAGTTGGTGTAAAAATGATTAACTACAAAAGTAGTAAGGTATAAAAGCAAGGTTAAAAATGGATTCAACAAGGTCACTCAAAGATTCTGTCCAAAATTCGTATATATAACACATTATTTTATATTTTTATAAAGTAGTATGATTCACGACGATTCCGAAAAGGTAAGAAACTTGTCAAACGGATTTATAACGAAAAAGTTAGAGCGAAAACGAGGTATATATTCGAGGTATAAAAATCCAGCATTTGTTAAGTTAGTGGTTTCTGTCAGGATTTTAAGATGGTATTTGCGGCACTTTCGAGTCCGTTTCGGCCTTCGGCCGAAACATGAAAGTCGTTCGGAAGGTCGTTTTACTTCCCCGCGAGGTTCTTTAAGTCTAAAAGCGAGTGATAACGGGTCGTAAGGCGGGGGCAAAATCTGGCTTTTTGGTAATTAATACACTGCATCAGATCTGATGCGAGTGCTTTTTCGCCCATTTCGGTCGAGTTTCGGGTCTCGGACAGAACTGGAAAGTTGTTCAAAATATCGTTTCGCATAAATTCTCTTTAGAACCCGAGTCATGAAAATGTGATTTAGTGGGTCATTATAGTCGGGTCAGACTTAGAAAATAAACTATAACACTACCAGGAGTAACTAATATACTACCAGTAGTAATAACTATAACTACCAGGAGTAACTACAACACTACCAGGAGTAACTAATACCCTACCAGGAATAACTATAATTACATTATTCAGATATTTATAAATGTTTTACAATTATAAATATGTTTTCACTCAAACAATTAGATGGTGATTAGCTAAATAGACTTATGCATGGTAGAGATTACTCAATGTGATTAGTACTTATACGACCTTAAATTAAATAGGTTGCATTCGACGATTTGCGTGACGCATTATTTGTGATACACTTGGCAGTTGCTCACTCAAGGTGAGTTCATAGCCCCACGTTTTACATGATTTTTTTACATATATTTTTGGGTTTATGCTAGGTGAGAAAAATGCTTGTTACAAATTCAATAACCTGTTGTTTAGATTTAAACTCGTTATGTGCTCATTTTCAACTCGCCTGCATACATGTTTACAAACGCATTTACATGGTTGATTACCTGTTTGGTTTATATACTCATTTATACATCTCGCGAGGAGATACAATACTTGGTTTAAATTTATTGGGCTTTGTGAACACTCGCTATATTTGGTTATACCCTATATGTTATATCTCACGGTGGACAACAATAATCAATTACTTATTTGGGACGGAAACATTGCTTGATCTTACATGGTTACAATTACTTTAAACTTTAATGTATTTGGCCTAGTAAAGTAACAGTTTAACCAGTATATCTTTTGGGAAGAAGGCACAAGTATATCTTTGGGAAGAGGCACCCAGTAGGTCTTTGGGAAGAGGCACCCAGTATATCTTTGGGAAGAGGCACCCACATGGTAACAATACGTAACAACATGAACTGTGGTTAAGGTTTCGGTGTTGTGAACTTAGAGTAATCGTAATCATTTCTCTTACATACTTGAAACATTTTGATATATTGTGCTCATTACAATATATACTTGAAACATTTTGATATATTGTGCTCATTACAATATATACTTGAAACATTTTGATATATTGTGCTCATTACAATATATACTTGAAATATTTTGATATATTGTGCTCATTACAATATATACTTGAAACATTTTGATATATTGTGCTCATTACAATATATACTTGAAACTTGTTGTGATAATCATATTGCGCTTCATTACAATATATACTTGAAACTTTTTGGGATTTTATATAAGGAAACCTATATATGTCGGTTTATGGGTTGCAAGTCTTGTATGGGCGAAACTTGTAACACAGTAAACCTATATATATAGTTTTGAGATTTACATTCATACTTACAAAAACCTATGAACTCACCAACTTTAATGTTGACACTTTTAAGCATGTTTTTTTTCTCAGGTGAAATAGATGTATGACATACTTGATGTGCATTGGAGTCCAAATTTACAAGATTTCTTTTCAAACGACTCAGTTAGAGGTCGTTCTCTCCTGACTTGTGCAATGGGATCATGAAGTAACGCTCCCGGAAACATATTCCGCTGCGACCCATTTTTGGGGGTGTTACAGATTGGTATCAGAGCCAAGGCTATAGAGAACTAGGTTGCATATTTTACCCTAGACTATAGCCATTTTCACAAACATTGCATACATCAAACATTTTCAAAGTACACAGATTTTCTATGGGATAGATGAACACTAGAGCCTTGTCGAGGTATGGTGGGTTGCACCATAGCCTCAGGACCATACATGATATAAAAATTTTTTTGGGAAACATGATAACGATAGGTGAAGTTAGTATGAACGTAAAAAAGGTTCGAGTATTGTCCATCGTCGAGTAAATTTATTAACTAGGTCGAGACGTGTAACAATTCATGACTGAATCTCAAGACAGTTCTTGTTTGATGAGTTGCGAAATTGAGCCATGACAGGTTGTTACACAACTCGAGGTGCTTGATAAATTCCCTCGAGGATGGTTAGGACTCGTGAGGCATTATGTGAAACAATACGCGTGATTATAGTGGTAAGACCACTATGGGAATATTTGTCTGATATATGCTGACACACTACTTGCTTACTTGTGGACGTGACTTAGGTATATATATATGTATAATATATTATTTATTACCCTACCTTGTGATATTTACATTATTTATATAAGGGTTATTTATATAAATACTGGTAGCATTCATTAGGCTAAGGTAGTACTTATAAGCTCATAGATTTTTGAATGTTACCCTAAAACATTAAGTTACCAAATATGATATCTTACCATCAACCATTTATGCCATGAGCGCACATTCATATTGACCATACATCCCTTCACAACACTCTATTTTGGAGCATGACTTTTGAGAATTAAACTAATCTTATATTTTTGGGATTTTGAAGGAAATGGCACCAAAAAGAGCCACAAGGTCAACACACCCTTACAGAAAATCCTACACCACCACAGTCACCATATGCCCCAACTTCAGGCAATGATTGACCAAGGTGTTACTGCTGCACTGGCAGCACGTGATGCAAACAGGAATGGCGATGACAGCCATACTTCGGGAACGGGTGCCAGAAGGACCGAACGCATTGCTCGAAAATGCACTTACCAAGACTTCATGAAGTGCCAACCTCTGTATTTCAAAGGCACTGAGGGAGTGGTCGAACTAACCCAATGGTTTGAAAGGATGAGGACTGTATCCGTATAGAACTGCTCTGTGGAAAATAGTAAGTTCTCCACATGATACTGTTTTCGGCAGGAGGCTCAGACGTGGTGGATTCCAATGTTGAATTGTTGGTCATGATGTTGCGATATGCAATGACCTGGATAGGATTTGAGAAAGAAAATGACTGGCAGAGTAATGTGCGAGGAACGAGATAAAGATAGTCTTCGGGCTGAGTTTTGTGGAGTGGACATTTGAAAGTAAAAGGTACCGAATTCATGTGACAGGGTCAAACCAACGTTTCCAGAACTAGCAACTTGGCTCTTGTGTGTCTGAATTTTTCATGGAGGTGTCTGAACAAGGTTGAAAGGTATGTCGGTGGTTTGCCTGATATGATTCATGGAAGTGTTGTGGCGTCAAAACCAAAAACCATGCAGGAAGCTACTGAAATGGCAACAGAGTTGATGGATAAGAAAATCAGCACTTTTGCTGAACGTCAAGCTGAGAACAAGAGGAAACTTGATAACAACCACCAAGCTCAACAACAACTTCCCAAGAGGCAGAATGTGGTCCTAAGTTAGCCGCTGAGACGGGTGAAGAAAAGAGTATGCTGGAACTCTACGCTGTGCAAAGTGCAATTTTCAAAATGGGTCCAGTGCACTATAAAATGCGCAAACTGCAAGAGGGTCGGTCATTTGACTCAAGACTGTTGGAGTTCTGCTGCTACTAACAATCAAAGAACCCTCACTTGTTATGAATGTGGGAATCAAGGGCACTACAAGAGTGATTGCCTAAAATTAAAGAACCGAAATCTTAGAAACCAAGCTGGAGGTACACATGGAATGGTGCTTGCCTTAGGAGGAGGAGAAACCGATCAAGAACCCTTAACCACATTGAAGATAAGATTGAAGCTTAAAAGAGAAAGTTGTCTCGCTTTGCCTAATAAATCCTAAGTTGGAACTATCCTAGACTTTACCTCCTTAGGAGTCCTCGTTGTATTTCTCTTAAATTTCCGTTGTACAAACAATTTCAAATTACCTATCAAATCAATGTGTTGTGAAAATTTCGTCAACCTTACTTTAACTTTCTACTTTGCAAGTCAAAATATAACACTATTTTGACGATAATGAGCATCGCATCGTATTAGCCTTAAATTACATAGCTGATCAACTATGTATAATTCAGGAAAGGACCATGTCATGCTGAGAGTAGTCACCCTAAAACCTGTCATCAAGAAACAACTTTCTAGTTATATCAAAGCTGTACGCACATTCATAGAACATATTTATCACAAAGAACCAAACTAATAATGATAATAACCGAGTAAACTCTTGCACCATCTTAAAATAAAGCCGATGCCATCTTACACCAAATCCTAAGCCAAGAAGCCGAGACACATCACTAGTCGCCCTTGGACAATTCGATATCAAACTTGCTCGCCGAAAGAGTTACACCAATGAGAGGCGTAAGCCTTTAGAATTCCGAGAATGGCGACCGAGTTATGCTTAAGGTTTCGCCTTGGAAAGGAGTAGTACGCTCTTGGCATACGGGGATCAACACCAATTAAAAAAGTAGCTTGAACCCAGAGATGCTGGACCTTTCAAGGCATTGGCTAGGGTGGAAGCCCTTGCTTACAAGTTAAGCTGCCTCAAGTGTTAGGCAGGGTTCACAATACGTTTTCATGAATGATCTCGACGCACCCATTAGTCGTCTCGAATAGATGGGATTCATTTTGGTGCAAGCATTCTAGTATTGTGTGGAGGAACCTATAGAAATCATGGATAGAGAAGTCAAGCGGTTGAAGCAAAGCCGCTTTCCAATTTTCAAGGTTCGATGGAACTCGAGGAGAGGTCCTGAGTTCATATGGGAACGCGAAGACCGATTCCAGAAGAAGTATCCGAATCTTTTCACCAATCGCGCATCTTCTTCCAATGCCACGTCGTCTTAAAGCCTGAGGACAAGGTCTCACTTAACAGGGGGAGACTATAACCACCGTGTTTTTAGGGTATTGACGTCGTCCATATAAATCCGGAAATGTTTTCTATTCTTTTAGTATTGTAGCGTTTGTTCAAAATCGTAAACGTTAAAGTTAATCGCGTTCGCCAAAAATTATCGTTCAATTAACGGACATCAAATAATTTAACATGTGTAACAATCAAGCAAGTATTAAATAATTATTTTGAGAATAATTATGGTCTTTGTTTATTTTATTTTTATTTGTTGCGTAAATTGATTACGTTTCGCAATAAAATGTGTTTAGGCATACCCGGAACCGCCAAAACTTTTCTACGCTTCAACAAATACCCACTTTTATACCCAATACATAAAAACTATAAAAATATATCATATATATCTCATATTGGCCGAATATGGAGCAAATGATACAAAGAAATATGCAAAAAATCTTGCAAACTAAGTCTTATGTACATCAACAACTAATAATTCTAATGTTTTTATTGACACTTTTCCTTAAGACCCTCATTCTATTTGTCCCTTTTGACCACGAGTCTTCCCATAGACCCTCTATTGTCTACAGACTCTTATGGACATACTTTGGATTAGTTTTTATGAGGATATAATACATTATGACTCGTGCAAGTATCAAAACATACACTTTTTTTTACTAAGTGCAAAAACACACTCTTTCACCATATACTCCATTCCTACCCACGGAAAGAATACCACCAACACAAACCATCCACAAATTTTATTTACAACATTATAACATTCTCACATCATATTTAAGATCATACAAAAAGTTTGGAAGCTTGGTTGGTTGATTAAGGAAGATAATTAAAGAAAAGTGAGGTGGTTAGGGTTTTCATCTTGGAAAAGATAGGGTTTTCATTGGCTAAGCTTTGGATTTTTATTTATACAAGGGTTTAGTTACATTGATCATCATCCATCATTACACCATAAGGTCATCTAGAACCCCAAATTTTCATCAATGTAATTATCCATCTATTAAATTAGATGCAATTTTCATCAATGTAATATCTACTTATTAAATTAAGTACAACCATCTTCACGGGAAATTTTTGCTTTATTTCATGTCAACTATGTAACGTAACTTACATAGCAAACTAAACGAGCTCACGCAACAACCAATGCCAACTATAACTATGTTTATATCATGTAAACATCCTAATATGTCAAGTCTATGTTCTAATATCATTTTTACCAAATACGTTATCCATTTAACATACTTTTCAAAACGTTATTTCAAAACAAGCATTAAACGTTAACGTTTATATCAAAACCCTAACTTTATGTAATGTTTACATATAAAATAAATGTACAAGCTATCAAAGCATGTGTACAAGTGTACAATGCATAATTTTTGAATATTAATTCCCTCCTAAACCTTGGTACAACTCCTTAAAGCTCAAAGTACAATTCGACTATGCATAGAATTCAAATGAGCTCATTTTCCCTCCATTTCTTTAGGAATTTCGTACCACCTTTTAAGCACATGTTACAAGCTTCCAATGCACACTTTTCTCTTAAACCCTAACCTTAACTAGTCCTACACTAACCCTAAAACCTAAACCCTAATCCTAAACCCGAAAACCCTAGCAAACCCGTTACACCCTTAAACTAGTTCATAGTTTTCAGAATCTGATCCGTTGATAAAACATAGGATCTGGGAAAAATCAATAGGCTTTGGGTATTAAGTAAAAATACTAGGTTGTATCCCTATGTCTTGTGATCATTTTGCCGGTTGACTCGACCCGATTCGATGTCGGATGAATTAGTTATAGCCGAAAGGGCAAAGGTGCACAGATTCTGCACACCTGTAGTAAATGACTGTTATCTCTAAATTTTTGTATAGTGACCCCTAAATATGTAAAACTAAAAGTTGTAGAGGACTCAAATATCTAACCATGCTCACTAGTTTGAGCTTAATCGGAATTACGGTTTGTAAATGACAACCATTTTACCAGGACCGATGTTGGCTGTCCAAAAACAGCCATGAACTCGCCACCCCTAAACTAGTTCTAACCTAAAAACTAAGCTACCAAGTACCTTAAGCACCTAAAGCACCTCAAGTAGCTCTATGACCTCACCACCACCTTCACCCACACATCACCTAGCAAGCACCCTACCACCTCCATCACCACCCTTGTGCACCAAGAAAACTTCTCCTTGTCACCACCCATAATAACCGAACCCTCTACAACTCCTACACCTTTCTATACTACTTCCTAGCTCTCATGACTCACCCTAGCTACTCCTTGTTCACTACTCTACAGCCCTTGGCCACCACACCAAGTTTACTTGGTTCCTACTTCAAGAAAACTTGGTCCTTAAGTCATTTCTACCACTATATATACGCATACCTACACATACTCTTCAATTCATCTCAAAAACTCATCACATACTCAAATGAAGCTCTAAACAAGTCCAAGGAAGATTAAGAAGAAAGTATACAGTAAGTAGAAGCCAAGAAACAAGAAAAGAAAGGTCCTTGAAGTCATCTCCAAGTTTTCGAGTTGTTTTTGCCCATTTCGACCCATTTTCATCACTTCGTGTACTAGTAAGCCTTCAATCTTGTTCAATAAGCTCTTGACTTGTTTTAGAACTTTCATAAGCTTCATTAGATCCTATATAAGTCACTTGTTTAAGCCTTGAACCATAAACCCACACGGTTTGGTTTTCCTAAACCAAACGAACCCGTTTTGGATTTTTAAGCTAACAAGCTCTTTTGGTAAGCTATAAGCTCATAAAAGTTACTGATTTTAACTTATATTAATAAGTTATAACCTGCAAAATTGATTTCTAAATCAAAAATATCAATATTGTGGTTTTTGGACTTAATTCGCAAATCAAAAATATATATTGTAAATTCTTGAAACTTGTAACTAAAGGGCCTGAAATTGTAATTATTCTAAAGTTAACTTTAGGGGTTTGTTTTGTCATGCTTGAAAGTTAAAGGTTTAAATATTTAAAAAGTTATATTAAAAGGATTAACTTTGTAAATATATATAAACCAAGGGTATATATTGTCATTTTCGTATTCTCAAAGGTATAAAATGTAATATTTTTATATTAATTATAAAAATATATTTAAGTATTATAAGACTCGATTCTATTAAAACCCGACACATTTGTCGTTATCATTCATCGATCGAACGTTATAAAGCAATTATGTTATAAATATAACATAATTTATCATCCTCTAGCTTTTGAAGAAGCTTAAAAAGATAAAATTTTATCATTTAATCTATAACGTATCACATTACTAGGGAATTTCATGTGAGGGGTTTCATTTGGGTAGACGTTTTAACGAGTTGCTGAATTTACAATTTAAAGTGTCCTAGCTCCTCAAACGTTTACTACATGACCTATGGATTATGATAGCCCGAACAGTGATACGATGTTTTCACAAACTAATAAACCCAATAAATATTTATGTTAAACTTTATAAAATAAAGTTTGAAATATAAACACTCGATCTAAGACATATTACCCCTAGGTTGCGTAACGAGGCTGTTTACTCTCATTTGAATTAAATTTCAAATCAATTAACTAACTTATCAAGATGAGTTCATAGTCCCACTTTTACATGTTTTCTAAACTCCGTAGGGAGATACATGCTATAAAATATGAATACAAGTGTTTTTCCACTTGTATGTTATCCTGATATATTATTGCCTAAGTTTGCCTGCACTGCCAATATTTCTTAATCATGAACCATTAGTCACTTGCGAGTGAACGCGAATATTATAGATAGATCTATCGGGGTGTGACGACTCCCGTTGGTGTGCCTATACTTTTGGTACCAATAGCACTATATTTGATTATAATGGGTAACTTTGGCAAGTTACCTTTCATGAGGGCTTAGGTTCCTCCCCAATGTCACTGCGGTGATTTCATGTTAACGTGTTGGTGTCATGAGCTTAAATGCAATAATACTGTTTACTATGATAATTGTAAATGCAATTACAATTATTACAAACTATGGGTGTATAACAACGTAACCCACTACTGAACTTGTATTCAACTATTATAACTTAAAACCTGTGAATTTCACTCAACCTTTGTGTTGACTTTTAAGCATGTTTATCTCAGGTAACTGAGCATCTTATGGAGTGACATTGGACATGAGGACGTCCAAACCTGTTATCATTCAACTTTATGTTTTGAAATGTATTTTGGGACATCCGTTTGTAAAAACTCTGATGAATAATGAATGATAACTTATCTTTTAAAAACGTCTATTTTGAGTCGTTTTCTATTATTGTGACTATGATTCATGAAGTAATACCCCAAATTAGCTTCCGCTGCTATATGTCAAATATCGGGGTGTTACAGATTGGTATCAAGAGCCGCGGTTATAGAGAACAAGGTTAAAACCTTAACTATAACTACTTTTTCCATCAAAGTCCTCCGTGCCACTACATTTCCAGAATAGTATGTAAAGATACATAACTATTATATAAATAACTTATGTTATTTTACACTGGGTTGTTACAGAATTATGTCTTCTCCTGACTATATCTACCCTATTATCGTCCCATCTGATTCCGATATTAAGGATGCTTTTTCCTCTACAAATACTCCTAACTATACTCCGGCTTCACCGGACTATTCCCCAGCCTCACCGGGAAACACTCCTTCTGACTCTTCAGATGATTAAGGATCTTTTGGCCTCGCTAGCCATCTCACCTTTCCACGATGATCCATATATGAAAGTTATGCTAGCATATAATAATGCTACTAATGATGAATCACATATTCCACCACCACAAACTCCTATTGCTCCATCAACTGTTTTGCCTCCATCTTCAATGTTTGATCCCCAAGATTTCTTTCTTCATGAAAAGACTTTACCACCTAAGAAGCGAGCCCGTTTCCTATCATCCTCCTCTGATTTCTCTACCCCACCTCAGGTATTTGAGATTGGAGAGAATTATCATGGCGCTCCAGACACGTCTTACGCACGCCATGAGGAACAAATTAAGACTATTCTGAATCACTTAGATGAGCTCCCTCTCGAGCGCATGCAACCTTAGATAACGGTATGGTTGCACCCTGACTTTGTTAAACCAACTTTTCAAAATTGATCTCATGCCGATTAAACTCGATAGTTTTGACGTTGTCATCGGTATGGACTGGTTGTCCAAGTATCATGCCAAAGTTCTCTGTGACGAGAAAGTCGTCCACATTCCTATCAACGGTAAAACTTTGATCATCCAAGATGACCGAAGTAAAACCCAACTAAATCTCATATCCTGTATAAAAACCGAAAGTTATATATCCCGAGGTTGTCAAATTTTCGTAGTTTAAGTAATGGAGAAGAAGTCAGAAGAGAAAAGACTAGAAGATATCCGAGTAGTCAAAGAATTCCCAGAAGTTTTTCCTGAAGATCTACCCGGCCTTCCTCTTGTTCGCCAAGTAGAATTCTAAATTGATTTAATTCCAGGAGCGGCACCAGTAGCCCAAGCACCTTATAGACTAACTCCTTCAGAAATGCAGGAGTTATCTGATCAACTACAAGAGTTAGCAGATTGAGGTTTTATCCGACCGAGTACTTCACTTTGGGGAGCTCATGTCTTATTTGTTAAAAAGAAAGATGGATCTTTCAAGATGTGTATCAATTACCGGGAGTTGAATAAACTCACCGTAAAGAATTGTTATCCATTACCCAGGATCGATGACTTATTCAACCAACTTCAAGGTTCGAGTGTTTACTTAAAAAATTACTTAAGATCAGGCTATCATCAACTAAGAGTCAGGGATGAAGATATTCCCAAGACTGCTTCTAGAACGAGATACGGACACTATGAATTCCAAGTGATGCCATTTGGTTTAACTAACGTACCTGCTGTATTCATGGACATCATGAACCATGTGTGTAAACCATACTTGGATAAATTTGTGATAGTGTTCATCGATGATATTCTTATCTACTCCCCGTAACAAAGAAGAACACGCTGATCACCTGAGAATAATCTTGGAATTACTCAAAGAGGAAAAATTATATGCCAAGTTTTCCAAATGTGATTTTTGGATCAATGTCATTGCAATTTCTTGGACACGTAATTGATAGACAAGGAATTCATGTTGACCCCACAAAGATTGAAGAAGTTAAGAATTGGGCATCTCCTACCACACCTACAGAAGTACACCAATTCTTAGGACTCGAAAGGGCTTATGAGCTAGAAAATCCAAAACGGGTGCGTTTGGTTTAGGAAAACCCAAAACGCATAGGCTTGTGGTTCAAGGGATCAAATAAGAGTTAACATATGATCTTACAAACCTTATGAAAGATTTAAAATAGATTATAAGCTTATAGAATAAGAGTTTGAGCTTACTTGAGGTTTATACGGGTCAAAATGTGGGTTTTGGGTTCGCACGCCTTGAATGACTTCAAGCGCTTCTTCTTCTTGTTTTAAGTGGCTTCTAAGGGCTTTGTACTTCTTCTCTTTACTCTTAATTATGCTAGAATATAGTTTTGTGAGGTAAAATGAAGTTTTGATGGTGATTTGAATGTATGTGTATGCATGCGTATATATAGTGGTAGAAACAACTTGGAGGCCAAGTTTACTTATAGTAGGCACCAAGTAACTTGGTGTGGAAGCCAAGGGTTGTAGAGTGGTTACCAAGGAGTATCTAGGGTGAGTCATGAGAGCTAGGATGAGGGCGTAAGAGTGGTCAAAAGGGGTTCGGTTTAACAAGGAGTGACAAGGAGGTTTTTGGAGTGCAAGTAGCTTACAAGGAGGTGATGAAGGTGGTATGGTGGCTGCTAGGTGATGACAAGGTGGTGATGAAGGTGGTAGGGTTGGTGCTTACTTGATTTAAAATAGGTTTTAACTAGTTAAAAGGGGTGACGTGTGGTTTAGGGTTTCGTTTAGGTTTAGGGTTTTAGATTTGGGTTTTAGGACGAATTAAGGTTTACGTTTAGGGTTTAGATGTTATGCATTGAGTGTTGTAAGTTGTGTTTAAAAGATGGTATGAAAACTAGAAAGAAAATGGTGTTTCCGGTAAAATAGGGTTATTTGATATTCGTGCTTAATTGGTTTGTATATTGTGTTTAAATGAGTTGTATATTGATTTAGGAGGTAATTATAATTCAAATGTTGTGCTATTGATTCCTTGTACATATGCTTTATAGGTTTGTACATTTATTTTATATGTAAACATTACATATAGTTAGGGTTTAGATATAGACGTTTAACGTTTAAAGTCGTTTTGATAAAATGGAAAGTACGTTAAATAGATAATGTATTTGATTAAATATGTATATTAGAAACATAGACTTGACATATTAGGATGTTTCATGATATAAACATAGTTATAGTTGGCATTGGTTGTTGCCCTGTGAGCTCGTTTACTTTGATTATGTAAACTACGTTACATAATGGAATAAAGCTGAATCATTTTTCCTTAAAAAGGTGGTATATAAATTAATAGATGGATATTACATTGATAAATATTTCGGGTTGTTATAGTCCCCCAACATTAAATAAATCTCGTCCTGAGATTTAGTTGGATGCTGGATTGATGACAGGGAATGATTCAAACAAATTATGAATTGTAAGAGAGTCTCTTGTACACCAATCATGTTGGATACAAATTCAAATGAACAAATTACGACTAGAGACTCAATTGTATGAAGGTAATAATGATAATGATTAAATGAAGAAAAGGAATTATTCGCACAAACGGATTGAAAGAAAATTGTTTGTACGAATGCCATACACTTAAGCCCACTCATTTATAATTTGTCATTTACAAACAGAGGCGTCCCAATCCTTGTAACTGAGAATTTATAAATTTATAGTTTGGTGGTTTATAATTTCCTTATTCAAATAAAGAAGCGTCCTAATTCATTTCAATAAGATGATTATAAATCATCCTACTTAAGCATAAAACATGATATCAAAACGGTGTTAAGTAGAAGATGTTTCCTTGGTGGTATGATTTTCCAAAATCATGAGAAGAATAATGAGACATTAAATTGCACGATACTGATCCAGAAATCACACTTGGAGAATTTGGCATACAATTCCTCCTTTCTGAGTAATTCCAAAATTATTCTCAGATGATCTGCGTGTTCTTCTTTGTTACGAGAGTAGATGAGAATATCATCGATGAACACTCTCACAGATTTATCCAAGTATGGTTTGCACACACGATTTATGATCGATCCTTGATCTTACAGCAGGATTATTTTGGTGCGTTAGTTAAACCAAATGGCATCACTTGAAATTCATAGTGTCCGTACCTTGTTCTGAAAGCAGTCTTGGGAATATCTTCATTCCTTACTCTCAGTTGATGATAACCAGATCTTAAGTCAATTTTTGAGTAAACACTCGAACCTTGAAGTTGGTCGAATAAGTCATCGATCCTGGGTAATGGGTAACGATTCTTTACAGTAAGTTTATTCAACTCCTGGTAATCGATACACATTCTGAAAGATCCGTCTTTCTTTTTAACAAATAAGACAGGAGCTCCCCAAGGCGAAGTACTTGGTTGGATAAAACCTCGGTCTGCTAACTCTTGAAGTTGGTTTGATAGTTCCTGCATTTCTGAAGGAGCTAATCTGTAAGGTGCTCGGGCTACAAGTGTCGCTCATGGAATTAAATTGATTTGAAATTCTACTTGGTGCGAAGGTGAGAAGGCCAGGTAGATTTTTCATGAGAAATTTCCTGTCTTACTGGTATGTATTCTAGTGTTTTTTGTTTGACTTCTTTTCCATTATTTGGAGTTATGGAAAACTTGACACCCTAGATAGATTACCTTTCGGTTTTTTATAACGGGATAGGAGGTTTTGTCGTGTTTTTTACTTGATTGCCTCGGATAAATCAAGTTTCATCGTCGATTGGATGTGGATGACTTTTTCTAGCATGATACTTGGATAACCAATCCATACCATATTGATGACGTCAAAACTATCGAGTTAAATGGACATAAGATCAATTTCGAAAGATTGGTTTAACAAAATCAGGGTGCAACCCTGGGATACGGGAGTATAAAGGATTATACTGTATTATATCATGAACACTTGCATTCATACTTTTTATAGTCAAATTTGACAGGAGTTGTTATTTATACCAAAATCACGTGTTAGGTTTCTAACAAAAGTTATAAACTAGAATCTAATCTGATAGTCTGAGGTCCTTTGTTTCTACAGTTCCTGGTCTGATGACCCACTTTGTGGCAAGTCTGACACTTGACAGTGCAAGGTCCTGTGTGATGTAGGGTACATTTCTTACATAGGGGATTTACAATCAGATTGTAAAATTCATCTTCCATTTTCCTGACTTCAGTTCGAGGACAATACTTATTTGTTAAGAGCCTTTTAAATTCAGTCCAAGTGATCTTATTGGCTTGTTCTATTCCAATAGGTTGGGCGTACGCATTCCACTAGGATAAGGCATCATCAGTCAGGGTACCAGTAGCAAATGTCATTTTGTTTTCCTCGGCACATTTGTTATGAGAAAATACTGATTCAGTCTGTTCAAACCAGTTAATAAGGCCAACTGCTCCTACCATACCATTAAAGTAGAAAGGTTGACAGCTTATGAACTCTTTATAGTTTCTCGTTTTTATTACAGGAGTTCCAGTAGGTCCGGTGTTCCTGTTGGGATTACTAGTACTTGCCATTGTTGCAGCTTGTGCTTCCAAAGCCGCGGCAACACTGTCAGCAACTAGTTTCTTAATGGCAGCCTAAGTCATGGGTGGTGCTGCAGATGTTGATGTCCTCTTAGGAGCCATTCTATCAACATTTACATGACAACATAAAATAAGAATGATATCATAAGTCATTGTCAAAATTTTCATACATAGTGGTATTGAAATCATTTGACATATTGTATGGATTCTTATTTTGATACAAGTTCTAACAAAGTAATACACATCCTTTGGTATTACATTACAGGATATAACGGAAAAAATTTGGAATTTAAGATTTCTAGAAATGAACATTCAAACAAGCATTTGACTCATTAGATTCCTCGAGGACTGGTTTACTTTCCAGTGGTCGTGGTATGATCCATAATGAGTTATCTAACTCTGTGAAGATAGACTCATCAAAGGGGTAATCTGGTGGTGGTGTAGTTGACCTAACCGGTGATGAAGATCCTACTGATGAAGATGGAGATATTGGAATGGGTGATTCAACAGGAGTCTTAGTGTCTTTAGGTGGTGGAATCTCTTCGGGAGGAAAGAAATCTCGGGAATCAAACATTGGTGATAGTGGTAATACTGAAGATGGAGGCAAAACAGACGGTGGATCAATAGGAGCTTGTGGTGGGATAGGTGATTCATTAGCAGCAGTATTATATGCTTGCATATATGGATCATCGTGAAAAGGTAAGATGGCTAGCGAGGCCAAAAGATACTTTGATAAATTATCTGAAGGATCAGGAGAGATGTTTCTCGGTAAGACTAGGAAATAGTCTGGTGAAGTCGGAGTATAGTCCAAAAAGTTAGAGGAAAAAGCATCATCAATATCGGAAGTAGGATGGTTGGGAGAAGACATCACTCTGTTAATAACCAAGCGGTAAATAACATAAGTTATTTATATAATAGTATAATAGTTAGATATCTTTACATACTATTTGGGAGATGTAGTGGCACGGAGGACTTTCTTAGATGGAAAAAGAAAAGTAGTTATAGTTAAGGTTTCAACCTTGTTCTCTATAACCGTGGCTCTTGATACCAATCTGTAACACCGTCATTTTGACAAATATAGCAGCGGAAGCTAATCTGGGTTATTACTTTATAGTACAACAGACAAAATCATAAAAAACGAATCGAAAAGAGACATTTTTGGAAAATTTAGTTATCATTCATTTATTCATCAGAGTTTTACAAAAAGAGAGGTCCCAAAATCTAGAAACATAAAGTTTGATTGATAACAGTTTAGCCATCTTCAAGTCCGTGTCACTTTGTGCCATAAGTTGCTCAATTTCCTAAGATAAACATGCTAAAAAGGTCAACATAATGGTTGAGTGAAATTCATAGGTTTATGATAAATAGTTTGAATACAAGTCATAGTAGGTTACGTTGTTATACACCCATAGTTTGTAACAATTGCATATACAATTATTATAGAAAAACAGTATTATTGCCCTAAGCTCATGATATCAATACGTTAACATGGAAATCACCGTAGTGACATTGGTTGAGGAACAAATGTCCTCGTGGAAAGGTAACTTGCCATAGTTACCCATTATAATCAAATATAGTGTTATTGGTACCAGAAAGTATAGGTACACCAACGGGAGTCGTCACACCCCGATAGATCTATCCACAATATTCGTGTTCACTCGCAAGTGACTAATGGTTCATGATTAAGAAATATTGGCAGTGGAAGGTACTTAGGCAATAATATATCTGGATAGCATACAGTTAGAAAAACACTTGCATTCATGGTTTAAGCATGTATCCTCCTCGCGAGTTTATAAAGTATTTAAAAGATTTAAAATGTAAGGCTATGAACTCACCTTAACAGGGAAATTGATGATGGCAGAAGTATATCAAATGAAAGTAACAGCTACGTCACGCAACCTGGGGTAATATGTCAAGTCTTAGTGTGATGGTTTATGTTTCAAAACTTCATAAATTTAACGTATCACTGTTCGGCCTATCAAAAAAATTCACGAGGCATGTAGTATCGTTTTGAGGGAGTTAGGGCACTTTAAATGTTAACCCAGCAAATCATCAAAACAAATACTCAAATGGAACCCCTCACATGAAATTCCCTAGTAACGTGATACGATAAGATTTTAAGTTTCTTCAAAAGATAGTCGATGATAAATTACGTTAAATATATAACGTAATTGTTTTATAATGAGTCGATCGATGATTAATAACGATAACTGTGTCTGGTTTTAATAAAATCGAGCCTTATAATATATAATATAAATTTTTATTAATTATAAAAAAATATTATATTTTATATTTATAGTTTGCAAAAATGGCAATATATACCCTTGATTTATAAACTTTTACAAGTTTAGTCCTTTATATATATATGTTACTATAATATATATTATATATATTATATATTAAACCTTTAACTTTGAAACTTGGCAAGATAGGTCCTTATAGTTATAAAACTTTGGATTAATGAACTTTCAGCCTTTAGTTATAAATTTTAGAAAGTTTGATATATACCCTTAGCATGGAATATATTTGCAAAACAAGTCCAAAAAGCCATGCAAGCTTATTTTAGGATTCCAAATGATATTTTCAGGTTATAGCTTATTAGAATAAGCTAAAATAAGATGTTCTAATGTATCAAAAGTTTAGAAAAAGGATTCGTTAGCTAGAAAATCAAAACGGGTCATTTTTAGGGTTTTAATAAAAAACGCATGGGTTTGAGGATTCAAGGCTTTAACAAGAGTTTATATAGGATCTAACAAACCTTATAAAAGATTTAAAACAGATTATAAGCTTATGGAACAAAGTTTTGAGCTTACTTGAGCTTATAAGGGTCGAATGAGCTTAATATAGGTCGAACGAGTTGATTATGACATCAAGACATTACTTCTCTTGATTATTGACTTCTAAGGGATTGGTATCTCCTTATACTTCTGCTAGGGCCTGGCTTGGACTTGTTTAAAGCTTCATTTGAGTGTGTGATGAGTTTTTGATATGAATAGAAGAGTATGTGAATGTATGCGCATATATAGTGAGGAAAATGACTTGGAGGCCAAGTTTTCTTAGAGTAGGCACCAAGATTACTTGGTGTGGTGGCCAAGGGCTGTAAAGTGGTGACCAAGGAGTATCTAAGGTGAGTCATGAGGGCTAGGATGAGGTGTTGAGAGGTGTATAAGAGTTTGGTTATCAAAGGGTGACAAGGAGGGTTTTTGGAGTGCAAGTAGCTTATAAAGAGGTGATGGAGGTGCTTGCTAGGCTGGTTGGTAACATGGTGGTGAGGTCATAGAGGTGATTGAGGTGCTAGGTTGCTAGGTTAGGTTTTTAATAGTTTAAAATGGGTGGAAATGGATTACGTGTCATATTAGGGTTTCGGTTTAGGTTTTATAGTTTAATTCGAGTTAGGGTTAGGGTTTAGGATAGATTAGGGTTTAGGATTAAGGTTTAGGGTTTAGGATTAAGGTTTAGGGCTTAGTTTTTTTTAAA